>KZ652115.1:56950-90132 GCA_001010745.2 Gerris buenoi
GCAGTTGGACTTACTTTCATCATTAAGTTCTTGGACCTCTATGATGTGGTCGTTAGCAGAGCACTTGTCAAGCCAGTGGTCCAGGCAGTTAATTACAGAGAGGTTTTCAAGTTTCTCACTCGCCAGAATAAAAGAGACAGTTCTAAGGCCCTCACGGTGACGTAGGTTTGACTCGTAGGACACGTGTGAACCAAATGTAAACAGACACGTGTCTGTGCCACTAGCTCTCAGTGACGTCTCCATAAGCCCCAGCTTGTCTTCAATGCCCTGAAAACAAATTAATACACATCATTTTAGAATTACATATATATATATATATATATATATATATATATATTCCACAGTGGTATTTATTTATCTTAAATACTAAAAATAAAACCTTTAAAGTGTTTGTTGATGTAGCTTTATTTTTATTATTAGAAAATTGCAAAGGTCACGATAGAGAAGAGTTACCGATTCAAATTACCGATCAAGTGTGCAAAGAAATAAGCGTTACACAGTTATAAATAAAAATGACCACGGAATTATTTTATTTTTAAAAAATATAGACATTCAAAAATTGCAAAAGAGAATAGCTTTATTGTGAATTAGGTCAGTCATTATAAAGTGATTGACTCATGAAGCAATAAAGCTGATTAATTTTATTATAAAATTCTAAAATTTTATTTCTGAAGCAATAAACGATTCAAAATAAATTATTGCATTAGCTTCTAAGTAAGAGTTTAAAATTAAATATTCCTTACTGTGTAAGTAGCATTTTAAATAATTGGGGTAATATCTAAATATGCTTTAAGTCTCGTTCACACGACGACACTAAATGTCGTGACATTCAATGCCGCGACATTAGAGTCGCAGTGTTGTCGTATGAACAGTAGATGTAACGGCACTATACGCACAATAACAAAAACGCTGAGTGTCAAACAGTGTCACGGCATTAGTGTCATGGTGTGAACGAGGATTTATTCAGAATGTTAATCCGTGCTAACAATTTCAAAGAAGGATAAAACACTACCAAGTAAAACATATGTTCCCATGCCGGGAATCGAACCCGGGCCTTCTGGGTGAAAGCCAGATATCCTAGCCACTAGACCACATGGGAGAACTGGACAGAGGAGATCGAGAGGTGCTTTTAAAAAGCTATAGATGGCTGGTTCTTTTACTAACTGTATTTTAATTAATACATACGGTGTAAAGCTAAGTATTAGGTTACCATTAAATTAAATTGAACACTAGCTACGAATATTTAACGAGGATAGTGAGGGGCTGAATGAGGATATTGAGCCTGTATTTATACACTGTATTCTGTATTATTCTAATTATCAAAAAATCAATATCTTTCTCAAATATTTCCTCAATACATTTTAAAAATATAGGTAGATTCTTAGTTCTTATAATTAAAAATATATAGGGGAGTTAAGTTAAACTCTATATATTTTAATATACCCATAAATATTATTTGGGTGTTTTTATTTTTAAATAAACTTAACAACGCTTAAAATACTTAGCTATTTAATAAGTGTAAGAAAAAATATAAGTTCCCATGGCGGGAATCGAACCTAGAACTTCTGGGTGAGAGCCCGATATCCTAGCCACTAGACCAGATAGGAGTAAAAATGATTTAAGGGCCCTACACCTACACCACAACCGGTAAGATTTGTATCAACATTTAGCGACACGTGTGGTAGGGGGGGGGGGGGGGGCAGTTATCAATGCCAACACACATAGAGACGAAATTAATATATTATGGAAAATACTATGTCTATGAGACAAAAGGAAGTTGTTTTTAATTTATTGAAGAAAATAACAAATAAATAAGTTGCCGAATTAATGAAAGAACATATTTTCAAATAAATGACCATTAGTTATCAAAATGGTGAAAACAATAATTGAAAAGCAGAATACTGTAATGACAGAAGCAGAAAATCCGTAGGAAAGACTATTTACAACATTAAGATCTTTGGTCACGAGAAATAGAAGTCCCACCCTATACTTCTCGAATCAGTTCTGTTCGTCTCGGTCCTCATACCTTATTCTATTATTCCGCTTCCCCTTGAGTCCACCAATGTTCTATCTTAGGTGCTTTTCTCTTTGGTGCATTTGTTGTCGCCCGACGCCCTAGGAAATGTTCTGCACCACTACTATGATGCACAACTACTCTGATGTTCCTATGAATTATACGCTGATGATCTGAAAAATTTGTGAGCTTTATCAATAACACTCCTGAATCATCGAACTCCAGTCGTCTATCAACATTGTCCTTCAATGGCGTTTCTAAAATAATATGGAGACATGTAGGAAGCCAAGTTAATTGAAGAAGTTTTATTAAGTACACTTTTGAAAAGGATACATACATAGGTTGGAAATGTATAAATTAGACAGGTGTAAAAGTACTCTACTTACATAATGCCAAGTAGCTTACGGCTTACATTCATGTATTTTAAGAGAAATTACATCTATCATCAAGAACTTATTAAAGTTACAACTTCACTTCGTCTTCACTTTTAACTTAGTACTCATACTTTGCATCAAGTAAAAGGAATGAACTTTCTTAAAAAAATAACACGCGGGTAACTTTACCTCAGAGAGAACAGGTTTTACACACACTACACTACACACACACAGATATTTATATATATATATATATATATATATATATATATTCTTTCAGAAGTTGTTGTTCTAAAAGGAGTTTTTGGTGTTCTGGATCTAACAGCTGTGTTTTTGGACCAACTTACAGCTCCGTGTTTTCCCGTTGTATAATACGTTACGGTTTACCGTAAGGTTTATGGTTTTCGAGGGCCTCGTGTTGCCGTAACGGTCGTATATCAAAAGAGAAAATGCATATAAAACGAGCCAAAAAACACCGGTAGAACCTCGTGGTTTCAACTCCTTCCCCCTCGAGCCCCCCCCTTNTTCACCTAGGGGCATTTCTGATCACCTCCACACTTATTTTACCCCCACTATCCGTATTCACCTTTACCTCACAATTTTATTTCCTCCAAAGGTTAACCCAGAAAAAAAGTCTACATCTTTTTACTTATTTCATTTTTATTTCCCTCTCCCAAAAGGAAGCTATACATCTCAAATCCAGGCACATCAAAATAAAATTTTATACGTATGAAAAATTTACTTGATAAGGCACAATTTTGATATAATAATACATTTAATTCTTTAATAATTATTTAAAAACTCAAATTTTTAAGTTTTAGGTAGTAATCATACTCCGGAAAGATTAAATTTTAATTTAAATCAAATTATTATAATTATGTATTAACTACGGGAGACATACAGAGAAAAATAGACTCCAGCTCCGGGACACGAACCACGGGCCTCCTATATATCCAGTAAGCTTGGAATCGGGACTAGGAATCGATAACGACAGAGAAAATCATTCTTAGTTTAGTTCAGATGGTCAGAGCGCCTGTACTGGATATAAAGGAGGCCCGTGGTTCGATTCCCGGTGCTGAAGTCTATGTTTCTCTGTATGTCGCCCGTAGTTAATAATAATTATAATTTGATTTAAAATAAAAATTATTTACACTAAAAACATAAAAATATATGTATTTACAAAGCAATACGTTTATATAATTAATCCTAAAGAAACTAATGACATTGAATTCTAGCAAACCTCATATATAAGAAAAAGTTCTGGTGGGTATGGAACAACAAAACCAAGTTTTCAATTGATAAAAATAATAGATTAAAAATAAAAATAATAAGAAAACTTTCACAAAACATGCACTATAAAAAGGAGAAAATACTTTTTAACAGCCACAGAACTGCGAGAAATCACAGTATATACTTATGTCACAAAAGATAAAAGCATGGGGCGAAATCAACAGATGATAAAAACTGTCGATAGCAACCCACGCTTTTATATCTTTAGTAACACGCGCACACAGTGAAATCGCTCGTAGTATCGTGGCTCTTTAAAATTATTATGTTCTCCTTTTCTGCCTTGTTTTTACTTTTTAAAAATACATTATATTCTACTCTTTAGACTTCCTTATCCTAAAATTAAATCTTTTAATCTATTCAAACCTCAATCATTAAATTGCATTCTGTCCGTATCCAGTACCATATAACTAGATTATAATGATTACTCCCCCTCCCCCTCCCCCCCTCCTACCTTATTTGCCAGTTATCCCATGTGGTCTTGGTCTTGTGGCTAGGATATCTGGCTTACATACAGGAGGCTCACAGATTCGATTCCGGGCATTGGAATATAAATTTTGAGTCTACTAGTTAAAAGAAAGCGTGGGCTGTGGCTGTCACTATCTTTATTATTCTAGTATAATTTTAGTTCACGGTTCAAATTTCAGGGCAAATTTATAAAATTTTATAGAAATAATGAAAAAAAAGAAGTCCCAAATGTCGAGTAAAATTTCGATAAGCATTCCCCTCTTGCAATTTGACATATTCTAAATAATTAGATCTATAAACTTTTCAGAGTGAGAATAAATTTAATTTTGTATAGTTGTTTTTTTGAGTAAATATTTTTTTGATTATTAGTTGAGGTCACTTATCTCAGTATATTACATATTTATTTATGGATTTTTACGACAGATATTTAAAATTCTACGGTTCTTGCTACATATTATTTTTAATAACATATTAACTTCGGATTTTCTAAATCAAGCTTAAACTTTTCATAGTAGTCTCGATTTTTTACGTCTAGCTAGGATAGAAAGATATATTTCCAAATCAAAAAGAAATAAACCAAGGCTTTTAACAACAAATCAAGGATGGAGGTGGTATATAGGCGGCTCCCGGCGTTAAACCGTCTTCAAATTAACGTTCAGAAATTAGTACGGATCGGTACGTGAAGTGAATCTACTAGATCAGACTGATTTCTATACGTTCATTACTTTTTCACGTTCATTCCTGCTTACGTCTGGCCTTAACTTCAATTATTGATTCTCTTCGAGCCCTCAATCCTGGTCATTTTAAAAACTAATCACGGGCATTGCAATACTTCTGATACTCTCTTATTAATCTTGATATTTCCCCTCCTAAATTCTAATAATATTTAATATTTGTTTGTTTTTATTGCTTTTAATTACTACGACCAATTAAACGAAAAACTTAATGAAAAAATGGTCCTAAAAATTCGAAATAATTCATGGTGATACCTTATGGTGGCGAAATGAAAATTTCCTGAAAAAATGTAATATCTCTTGTCTTTATTACTGATAAAAAACATTGTGACCCCCTGGGGGATCGAACCCGGGACCCTTGAGTTCGAAGACAAAAAATCATATTTACATGACGGGTATGCTTAATCATCTACAAAACCCTAAAAAGTACTTGGACACAAGTACTTCCCTCTGATTTTTTAGTTTCGCAATCGCAGATGTATTACTTTCTCATATAAAGAGAAAGTATTGTGATGGCACCCTGTTTTGGTCCCCAGGGTTCAAAATAGTGTTTTTTTTTTTTTTTGTTTTTTTGGTTTTTTTTAATGTCTGGTTGACGTCTGACTGAATTATGTGCAGACGCCTGGAGCCTAAACTACTTGACCAATTTTTACGAAATTTGGCTTAAATATTCAGAAAAATTATACACCGAGTCGAAATCTTGAAATACATTTCAGCTCCAAATTTGGGGGCGCATCCCCCCAAAAACTCTGAAAAAAATTAAACGGTTCATTCAAACAGTTCCGACAATTAAAAAGAGCTGGCGATTTTGATTTTAAATAAAGTCCATTTAAATACGAATCTAACGATATTAGCCGTTACCAGAGAAAAATGTAGTTCTTGAGAAAATAGGTTAAAACGCGGACGGAGAGAACCTGGGGTCGATTCTCCACCTAGGAGAAGTTGTTTTTATGATAAATTTTGATGAAATGTTCAATAATAATTTAATGTACATACCAAAGCTATATAAATGGAAAACTCTGGGCTAAGTAAATAAGAACTCTAATATGAGAAAGTTAGTCTGAGTTGTCTAGGAACGATTTTTTTCTTCAATATCTCAAAAATATTAGATTTTTTTCCAGGTATAAGTACTTAATTGCATAAGTATATCGTGAGTTGCGTATTTAAATGGACTTACTTTTAAATCTATTTAATTAAAATTGTTGGTATTGTTTTAGAGAAATAAGTTTAGTTATTCAAGTTTTTACTGTGACCCTAAATTTGGAGCTGAAATAAATTTGTATGTTTCACCTAGGGGCATTTCTGATCATTTAGGCTATATTTCATAGAAATTGGCCTATTTTGGTTAGGGTTGCAAAAACTACAGATGGACATCTTTATTTTTTAAAAAACATCTTTTTTAAGTGTCAAGAGACCTCGTAACTTGTAAATCTAGAAATATCATATTACGCTCAACAAGAACCACAAGAAGAAAGTAGAAAAAAATAAAATACATTGAAAATAATAATTATTTAACTGAATACAATTAAGTAATTTTGATAATGATCATTGTTCATGTTCATATGATTCAGATCTTGTTCAGTACTCATCAAAGTGTGAAGATATAGTATTTAACAGTTATATCCCATATAAATAAGAATGAAGGATTTATCTTATATCTTCGTCTTATAGTAAAGTTCCTTGTACTTTAAGAATGAGTTTAAACTCTTTGCAATATAATAGCTGCCCTAATTTTTTGTGATGTTTAAAACTGTTAAAGTATGAATGCCGTTAAGGAGTGAAGTAAGAATGTATAATTAAAATTGGCAGGGCGTAACATCGAAAATAACATTTAGTTTTTACCATCAGTTATTATTCTGTAACTAAAATAATAAACTTTATTGTTAATTTTGTAATTATTTAGTTGATATATTACACAGATAATCGCCCAGTATACAATAACTGTACACTTAAACTATATACATGAGTCCAGAGGCAGCTCTCTGGACTTATATATGGTATTGAGAAACCTAAATATTAAATTGTCATATACAAATCATTTTTAAATAAAAATCGTACAATTTTTTTTCTTAAAAAAATTTAATTTTTTATAGTTTTGCTGCTTACTCGAAGGTAGAGGAACCAAAGTCATTATTCTGATGAATGACATTTTTCTATGTCCCCGATATTAAAAATTCCACGTCAGAAATCCGTTTTAGATACCAGGGAACATTTTTGATTCCGAAGCTTACCGAAGGTAACGAAAGCTATGATTGTACTGGAGAACGAAAATTCTTTATTTTTAGGAGACTTCTTGTTTTTTGCGTGTCTGTCACTCAATTCTTGCAAATCTACATCAAAAAAAGAACTCGTTCGATTTGAATGAAACTTGAATGATAGGTCATAATTAGACAAGTTTTAGTCCCATATAAGTTATAACCTTATGCGCCTATTTGTCTCTCTTCCACATGCGCACAAACATACATTTACTTACACCTATATCAGCAAAAGAACTCATAATATAGAGTAATATGAATTATTCGCCATCTTGGATTGCCAGTAAATCAGATCAAATTGCTAATCTTATTTTTTTATGGCCCAACAGACCGCACATTTTGCATATTTTTCTATATTTTTAGTAATAGCGGAAGTACGGTTTTAGGGGGAGGGGGGACACGTATTTTTGTAATCNGTATATATATTTGTAATCTACACTTTAATACCTTTCATTTGATACCCTACTCAAAATTTTAAAAAAATATTTTTTTTTCGAGTGACATGAATTATCCGCCATCTTGGATTTCCAGTAAATCAGATCGAACTGCTAATCTTATTTTGTCTAAAATAAAAATTAAGCACTTTTCCTAAGTGGTTTATATATTTGTAATCTACTCTTCAATACCTTTCATTTGATTCCCCACTCAAAATTGTCTTTTTTTGGTTTTACCTATGAAACCCTGAACACGGGGAAAATTAAATAAATTTGAAAATAATGCTGTTTGTCAAAGCATAATATAAATAAATTATGTGGTAGGATGCGAGGAATCTATGTGCCACACTAACTGGCAGACTATTGGTCTCGTATTTGTCTTCAAACATCTTTGCGATCGATCACATGTTATATATAAAATTGTTATCCGATTAAAATTAATTTGGAGAGTTCGTTATAATTAGCCCAGTTTTAGTTACCTGCATTGTTTTATTCCGCATGCACACAAATATGTTTTTAATACCAAGTATATCTTTAAAAGTCTATTGTTAAAAGTAGTCCACAGACCTAGGTCCTAAAAGACCGTCGCGTCGTCGAAAATCGTCTTTCTTACTAAATAATCATGTAAAAATGTTTAAAAAAAAATAAATAGATAGATTACGAGTCCCAAATGATATTTAATCCAGATTACAAATAAATTATTCATGATAACAATTCGTATTTTTAACACAAATAGTAACGATTTATTTGTACTAAATTTATAATTAAACTTCTATATTAATTATTATTGTTATAAAATTCTGTATTTTTACGGCTAAATTATTTTTTTTTTTTTTATCCATATTTATAGCAGTTAATTACCATCTGTAATCAAAAACGTGTTTAAATAGGATTAGCTAGTATAAATTAAGCCTGAATGTCGAAGAGCTGATAGAAGCACGTTGATTGGTCTCATACACGTGTTTCATGCAAATTTAATTATCACTTCAAAGTCAATAAAAGTATATTAAAAAAAAAAAAAAAAAAGTTTATTTACTTTGATTAGTTATCCCTATTAATATATTTTTTTAAAAATTAGGTTTATTTTTTAATTATTAACAATTATTAGAAAATATTTTAAATTAATGACTATCCATAACTAGGGAGCTATAAGGTAATCAAATTAGAATAATTTAAAACAATACTTTTCCTACTATTAGTATTGAGGAAAAGTAAAAAAGACGAACAGAGAAAAAATATCCTCAAAAACCAGGAAAACCCTTGTATTATATTTTGCTAATAACATGAATTGTATAATAGCTTAAGGCAGAGAATAAAATATCCTTCGACACCTGGAATTGAACCACGGTTTTATATTTAGCTAACAATTAGGAATTGTACATAGTTTCGGACTGAGGAACAATATCCTTTGACATAGAGCGCGAGTCCGACCCTAGCAAGTGCTTAATCTTACTGAGGGCGAGTCCGACGCCAAACGGCCGAATAATCTACCAGTCCGCTAACAACAGTGACAATATGATAAATAAAACAGCTACCTCCAGTAGCTATTTTTATTGTTTCTTGAAAATGCATAGTATAAAAATGGTATGAAACGAAGCTAAGGGGATCACAGCTCACGATATTAACGATCTTGATCGATGAATTTGGTTTTCGGATAGATTTAGACTTTATAATTTTCCTGCATTAATCAGAACATCGAATAAAAGATACTTTTAAATTCACAATCAAGAAACGCTTTGTTTTTTGTCTTACATATAATATTTTTAAAAAATTGATGTAATTCAACTTTCGGCCGCCGAAAACGAGTTCCAAACTATGTTTGATTTAATTTAACCGGCTCGGCCCGGACTCGCTCGACAATGTGAATAGCCTTCAAGCTGATTCGTGTGTTTGTTTCTGAAGCTAAATCGGACTCGCGAAGTGCGAAAGCCGCCTTAATTAAATAAGATACATATTATTAAAAAACAATTAAAACAGACATAATGGGTTTAAAATTCAGCCTTATTATGTGTATAAAAGAATGTTCGAGATTGTCGTAGCAATTTTTAATTTTATTTGATTATATAAAATTTTAGAAGTAATTATACTTTTCTTTAAATAATACCAATAAAGCTTTTAATTAATTTATTCATTTTTAAACACGTGGACTACAAAAGAAGTAGTGCTATAGACACTCGTAACGTATACTTTTAAAAACTAAAAACATTTGTTTCAATTATATTAAAGGGAACTACACTTAAAATATAGCACATCTTTTAAAATCATAAACAATAGTATAGAAGTCGATGAAATATTAATTTGGCAGAAGTACCGCACACAATAATTTCTTACTTCCAGTCGATCAATAGGTTAAAGATTTCAATCAAATCTACTTCGATTTTAATAATATTAACGATTGAGATTCCCAGTTTCGATAGTTGTAAAAAAAAGCTTTTATCCGGGTCAAATATGTGGTATTGACACAACCTGTTTTTGTATTACCTAACAAATCTGGAAAGGCATTGATTCGAATTACCTATTATATCTCAAACTACTGTGCCAATAGTGCTTAGGGAAGCTTATTCTCTTCTATATAACATTTTGCTGATCGAAAATGTTAGAGAAACATAAAATATTTTATAAATAGAGTAGTACATAGTTTTCTCGTGTCCTAAGAATCACGAGGGAATTTAAAGTGTGGTTCTTTAAACGTGATTCAATTCCCAGTGGTTTCACACTTAATTTTAATCAATATTAAAAGTGAGCAAATGGTTGAAATTATTATGGAAACAACAATGGGCTAATTATGCCCTACCATTTAAATTTCATCAAAATCGGATGAATGGTTTTTAAAATATAGTGTTATTTTTTTTTTTTTAATTCGCAAAGATGTAAAACGACAGACAGACACGAAACCAAAAAATGTAAGTGATTAAGTGTCAACTAAACATCTTTATTGTGACTCAGTTCAAATTGGTGATGTTTCAATGATCTTATGTTACACAGCTAAGACCTCTAATAAGGTGTGAAGATGTCCCAAACAAAGGGATGAAATATCACCTTGTAAAAAGTAATTTATTAACCCCTCTAGACCGTAAAGATTAAATAATTACTTATACTAAAAATGTTTCTTGATGGGATTCCTCCGTCAGAAATCCGTTTCAGACCGATTTCTGTCAAGGAATCTTTCAATGCGCGGAGACAAAGAAAAAAATTAAATTCTTAAAAAAAGGATTTAATATTTTATGTATTAAAAGAAAAAAAAATGCATGCTTCAAAAGTAGCACCAGACTTGACAGAGTTAACTGAACTCTAAGTAATCTCGGTCTGGAATGCAGACTCTACTCAAAACGCACAGTATAAGACCTTGAGTCCTGAGAAATAATGACAATAATTTCCTATATATGGCTTGAGCTAGGAGAGAAGCACATCCGTCTGCATGAAGTCTTTCCATTATTGTCTGGTTACATCAAACCAGGACGAAATACTAGAGGGTCCTACCTAACGTAAAACATCCTTCCACTAGCAGCGTGAGAATAGCATTGTGTTAAAATAATATCATTAAATAATGTCGAGGTTTTTGCTTTGATCTAAAAGATATATTCATTTTTCTATCGGGTTTTATTAATTTAAAATTAAGCTAAGATTGATTAGTCAAGTGTCAAATCAAATATACCCATTGGGTGTATATGACCTAGTTGTCTGACACCCTAATAAAACAATAAATAAATAAATAAATCAAATATACCCAAAGATTTTTGAAAATAAATTCAAAAATACTAGGTACTTCATTTAAATAATACATGATATGTATTATATTATGTTATATGTGACATTTGTAACTATTGAACCAATTCCTAAGAAGCTGATTCTTTAACTGAAATCATTATATTATTTAAGCCGATAAAACTTAAAATTTAGTTTGTCTTGGTTGGCAACACTTTGTTTTACAACCTAAAAAATATACATTACACTATCTATTCACAGATTGCATATCGGCTTATCATTATTCCTTGTTAACATAAGATATAATCCAAAGCGCTTTTATCACTTATGATATAATAATTAAAACGATTAATTGTTTTTTTCTAAATTGAAAAATAAACGTGACTCGAAAGTGTATTTTTATTTGTGGATATAAAACATTTGTCAGAAAAGAACATTTTTCAATACAATTAAAAAAAAGTGAGGCAATAAGAAAGGAGACGTACAATAGTACAATCTACTCTTAATTGTCAGCTCAATTTGGATGGTGATGATACTGCGCGGTTTATTTAGCTCATGAAATTACCATTTGACTAACCGCATTGACTTCTTAGCGACTCAATTCATTATTAATTTCGAACAGGATAATGTTGATATTTTTATAATAATTCTTACTAAGTTATGAAACGTTCCCGTTGTTTACAGTAAAATGAGCTAGACTATTTCTTGCCCATGCTTATTTCCCTTTATTATTATTCTATACTCCCTAAGAGTACAAACTTAAATAGAAAAGTATCGATTTTCGGTATTGAAGAGAAGACGAGGTAGACTAATTAAGATTGAAGGATTTGGTTTGTGAGCACTATTTAAGTTTCTTCAGGGTTCCGTTAGGTTCTCTGTAATCTGATTGAAGGAAACAGTTTCTTGACTTGATTGTTCAATATCGGGAGTTATGAAGGTTGAGAGAGGCTGATGTGGTTTGTTTGATGATTTTGTGGTCACAGTATAAAGTCTTTGAACATTACCAACTCCGCAGTACACCTTACCGTTTTGCCTATCTTCTGATGATAATTAGCTGTTTCAAATCTCAGTTACCGATAATGCTATTACTTCCCGAATTTTCCGTCTTTAGAAATCTCATTAAAATTCTACGAAATACGCTATGTTCTACAAGATCAATAGCATATTAAGGAAAAACATAATTCCTAGAAGTACGAGTAAATGAAAGTTTTAGAGTAAAAAAAAAATCGAGGTTTCATAAGTTACATATGTATGTACATATATTTATATTGTATTTGTAGAACAATAAAATTTCATGGGGGTGGTACCTTGCTGAAATAAGTTCTGGAATATGGTACACACAATCTTTCAAATATCATATATAATCTACAATTCAGATTTGCTGTGACATAACATAACATTCGCACAATAATTAAAAACCAGAAAATCCTGGCTTCAAAGAAAGGTAAGGCAACCAATTTCCAATAACCAACGAATGGATTAAATCCCGGGTGATTCGGTGCATTTTTCTCTTCTCTCTTCAATTTTTTGCTTCCGAGCTTACCGAAGGTAACGGAAGCTATGTGATCGTTCTAAAGAACGAAAAAATTTTAGGTCTCCGATTTCAAAAAATCCAAGACAGAAATCCGTTTCAGACATCAGGGAACATTTTTGGTTCCGTGTCTGTCTGTCGGTCTGTCTGTCGGTCTGTCGGTCGGTCTGTCGTCAATTTTTGCGAACCACCATATCTTAAAAACTACACGTCCGATTTTAATTAAATTTAGTTAGTAGGTCATAATCAGCCCATTGTTGGTCCCATATAAGTTTCAACCTTCTGCGCTTATTAGTTTATCTTCCACACGCTCACAAACATACATTTATTTACAGCTATATCATTAAAAGTAATCATCTGATTTTGATGAAATTTTCATGGTTTGTCGAGAGTAGCTTGCAGATAGCACCTGCCAAATTTCAATAGTCTGCGCACTTCAAAACGTACTAAATTAATATGTCTTATACTACATAGCCGCATGGCTCACTGACTCACTGACTGACATTAATGTTTACCCACTTCCTGAAGAGCTAGAGACTTGCGGTTTGCGCCATTCGACGCGCAACGTCCATATTGTGAACCAAAATAATTATACAAAGTTCACTTTTCCTCCTCCTTCTAACCTTAAAAAAAATAAAATGGCCGACTTGACTTTTAAGCTGGTTTGGGGGCTTATTGCAGCTAAACGGTAAGTCGTATTAGAAATAGGATAGCAGAAGTGGTAACTGATTTTAAAAGATCTACAACTTTAGTCCTATGAGTTTTTGTCGAATCATCATCGGTTGTACCTTAGATGGTGTTAATTTTGTTATTTTTTGGTTTTATTTATTTCCATTTTTGTCTTTGAATGGCCATAGATTCTATAATAGTTGGCCGATTTTATTTCTGATTGCGGCGTTTAAATCTCACACTAATGCACTTTAAATTAAGTATATTTTATTTCATTGTTCGTCCTACTTGCTGAGAACATGAGAGTAAACTTTTTCCCGTGCGCCGTGTCACGTGACCACTTTTTTTGGTTTTTAATATTGTGTCGTATATCAATTTAAAGGCCTTGATATGTACATTAAAGCTTTTTTATTTGTTGATTTTTTAAAAATATTGTGCATGTACTTTTGTACCGATTTATAATTTTGTTGTAGGTTAAAGGGTTTAAATACTTTTTTGATATTAGGATTTTTATTTATATGTATTTATTAGTTAAATGAATGCCCTTTTGTATTGTTTGTTTTTTAAAAATATAATTTTGGTACCCTTAGAGTACAGGGGTACACATTTTAAAGTTAATCTTTTATAATGTGATGTATATCGTTGAAAAGCTCTTGCATAGTAGATTAATTTTTGTTATATTCTATTTGTGTAATTTTTAGTTTTGAGGGGGGGGGGGGGAAAAAAAAAACCTGTTTATACAGCGGCTTCTACGATTTGGTTGCAGTTTTATATTTGTTTATTAAATAAAGTATTGGTGCTTGTTGGAGGCTTTGTTTCTCCACCAAATGTTTATTAAACTTCTCCAACTTTATTAAATATTTACTGGAACAGTGCCGCGCCGTTCCAACATTTTGATTATTTTTATCGAGCTATTTTTCTTAATTTGTCTTTTCTTTGCGAGGAAGCTATGTGCCACATTAATTGGCAGAGTATTTACAATAATACTACTGATGATTCGAAATGTAAGTCATAGATTGAATTGCAACATCCCTAAATTTAGAATTTATTTAATCGACTAGAACGAAAACACCTAATAATAAAACAATTAATTTAAAAATTTAATTTAATTAATTTAAGAATAAAATCAAAAAGATAAAAAAACAAAAAATCATTAAAGAAAAATAAGATATAATAAAAAATAACTTTTTGCTCGGTTTATACTAATTAAAATTATAATACAATTTTTAATGGTCTATCAGGAGAAATAATTCCAAAATAACAACGTTTATAATTGGATCTCTTCAACTTAACTAAGAGACTAAATTCAATTAATAACCACGCGAATAATTAAATTTGAAATAAATTAATTAAGGGATTATTGTGAGACAAAGTAAAAATTAACAATTCAATTCGCAGTTTGTTAGAGTACAATGTTAAGAGAATAAACTTGAAGCTTTATGAAAAGTTATTAATTTGAAGATTTCCATACTTCGAGAACATTTAATTGTTTCGTGAAAATTAAAAATATTATTTCACATAAATTTCCTCTCGAAAAATGTATTGGATTTTTAACACATATACAAATAGTGGCAATCAAAGCATATCTATGTAATTTTAGAAAAACATCCTAAACTGTAATTACAAAATAATTAATATCAATTAAAACCTGAAGTATATTAAACTTGGATATAATTAAAACTAGCGAGATCTGTCAGGTTTGCAACATGAAAGAACCTGAGAGTTTAGCACATTTACTTATTAGATGTTTAATGTATAAGTCTCAGAGAACAGCTTTCCTTCCCATTCATCTGGTTAGTGATGAATTCTCTGATGATACAAATGTTGCCTCGTTTCACCAGCAAAAAAGAAGCGTCGAAACTTTTGTATTTTATTTCAAGTTTACTTAAAACAAGGTCTTTTCTTTTAAATGAATGAAATTTTCTTTTCTTTTAAATAAGCATTTTAATGATCATATTTATGTAAAAAAAACAGAGGATTTAAGATAATTATAAGACAATAATTGTAAACCCCCTTTGTGTAAAGCTTGTGCATCAAAGACAAATATATATTATTATTATTATTATTAAACTTGGACTAACCTTATAACAGAAATTAATCATTTCAGATTGACAATAGCCATCTAGGTGAATGGAAAATGAATATTTTAGCAATAATAGGATGACATAGTAATCTTCCAGTCAGGTAGATATAGAAAGCACTTTAATTATTATTATGTTACAAAATATAACAAAATTATTCACGTTACTGAAAATAAATGTGGTTTTGAGCCTGAAGATGGTCGAAATGTCGCAAAAGTAAGTCTTAAATTTTTTCCTTTAGACCCAATTTTTAGTAAGATTCATATACAAGATAACAAACCAAATTGCTTACTTTTCTTCATACCAAATGTCCTTTAGATCAACACAATATATTATTGGATATATACAAGTTTTTTTTGATTTTGAAAAAAGTCATTCTTTACAAACAAACAAATAAAAAAAAAAACTTTCTGCTTGTTCTTAAACCTGAAAAATTGATAATGTTTTTTTTTTTTATTTTGAGTTAGGTCTCTTAAGACCTTACCTAGAGTAGAGAACTACCCTAATTTTTTATGGCATTGAAACAAATTATATAGAAAAGTGGCTGAAATTGCAAAAAACACGCATAAATGTTAAATATTATTTTATCTTAAGAAGATCAAATATTTTTATCACATTTTAGTTTGTTTTCTGAAAATAAGCAATAAGCTAACAAAAAAATAGTTTAAAACAAAAGAGTTTACGTCGAACTTTGGTTATTAGCGTGGATGAAAGGAATCCCTTTGAGAAAATTCCAAATAATTGCACGGAATTTCTAAATAGAGTCGAAAATAGGTGTACTCGTAAATACAATTTTGGTACGATATTTTCTTTGTGTGTGTGTGTGTGTGTGATTGTTTGGAAAAGATATTCCTTTACTGAATATCTGAGAGATGAGATTTTGATGTGGTTTTTGAGATTTATTTTATGTCCTTTGAAATAACCTAAAGAAAATCGGTTACCATAAGTTAGATCCGTTACTGGGACCAAACAAGTACAAACATATTCTTGTGGGCAGAAAACCATAATAAAATTTTTCTAGTTTATAACTCCTTTTGTTTCGTTCTATCGGGACTCTTAAGGTTTGAGAGTGATACATATATTCTTATTTCATCTATCGTATTAAATGTTAAATGAAGGCGTAGGGGGGAGGAATCTAGCGTTAGATGTTTTAGAGTTGATTAAAAAGCAAACAGTCGTTTTGCTCGGTCTTCTGACTCTTTAAATAAAATATTAAGTGTTTTAGAAAAAAGGAACTCAGCTTAAGTTGAGATAAATAATGTAAACCACGGCGTGGGATAGACTGGGTCAGCTCGGCTCAAATCACAAGGCCTGCTTTTATGTATCAACCGAGTCAATACAGATTCGTGCAATAAACTTGAAAATAGAGTTGTCAAGCTTCTTATAAGGTTTACTAATAAAATAAATGATAAAGTCACCCTACCATTAAAATAAAAAGCAATTTAAAGAAGTTTAGAAGTTTGTTTACACAATCTTAGTGCTAATCATTAGAAATATTCACTTGCACTAACTATGTGTCTTGTAAACATGTAATAAAAATGATTAGTATTTAATGCAAGTGCGAGTGAAGATAAGTGGTTTCTATTGACTAATGACAAGTAGCTAGCCTAACCACAAATCTTTCCACTCTTCACTCTACTCATCTAATGTAAACATCAGGTGTTAGCGCTTAGTAACAAGTGATTGATAAGATTTTATAAATAAACAACCTGCTTTAATCTTTTTTTTTTTGTTTCAAACCACTAAACCCCAGTACATGGGAGAACAGCCACTAATAACTTAGTTAGCGAAGCGATTAGTGAATGGAATAGTACTAATGATTAGTTACTAAGCCCATGTAAACAAGGCTTTATACAATAAAATTTAATTAGTAAAATTACCCAATAGAAGAATAATCTCTATAATTGGTTCAAAACCTCAAGATTATCGATACTTCGATACTTGAAAGATAACAAAATTATAATTCGTTTATTCTTATCCTTGAATCCCTCCCAAAAAATTATCCCTTGTTGATATATTTTACAATTGATTATGTACTAAATGCGACTGAATTGTCCTGCTCGCCACCCCATTACTACTACAACTACTTATAATAGAGATAATATTGAAAACAAGAGCGTATCATGGGTAAAATTTTCTTGATTATACTTCACTTTAGAAGCAACACAGTATGCGATGGCGACATTAACTCTTTAATAGACAATAGATATCGGGTCACAGATAAAATTAATCAAGAAATTCAGATGTGCGTCAGAGTAATGAGACAATTAAATTTGAAATATCAAATAAAATACCATCTCGAACCGAAAACGGGTACAATGTGAGACGACAAAAGGTTTTAACAATACACGACATATGGAATGCTATCATATCAACTCACTACTCACTATCAAGTCCATTAGACACGCTTAAGTATACACAATTGGTATACAATCACGTAACTTCAGTTTCATATAAATGAGAAATCTTAGATACTCCGGAAAAAGGTACACAAGAATATATTTTACAACATTCAAAAGTGGAACTCCTAGTATGAAGTTACGACGAGACTATTTTGATTTTAATTCTTATGATAAATTACATTGGTAACAAATAAAAAAAAAAAAATCAGAGCAAGGTGATTTTGCACTCAATCGAGAATTTTTTTATTTAAATGACTTTCATTTAACAGTTTTAATGACAAATTTTAATATTTGTGATTTTATTACTCGAAACGAGATAAACAACGTTAAAACAAGTTAGGGCTTAATAAGTCATGAGGACTTCGAGGACCCCAAATAGTAATGTCAGATAGGATTTCACTTGAAGGAATACCTGTACTATGTGCTGTCTTCGGGCGGCTGAGACGCTATCCTTGGGTGAGGTGGACGTTTCGTTGATGAGGAACGGTCCTGAGCCAGGCGGGGGCGGTGGATCCGGTACTGACCTCGCCTTAAGACTACGTAAAGGCTGTGGGAGAGGCAGCGTGGGTCCACCGGGCATTATCAATGCTGCAAGCGTGATAAGGCCGAGGAGCAAGGTCAACCATAGAGCACGGCCACGTACAAACCTCCACAAACCCATAGAACTGCTCTACTTGGTCACGTCGGCTAACCAACATATTCATCCTCGTAAGTAAGAACCTCTTACCCAATTATTTTATAAGAGGAGACAAAATCTAATCAATTTGTCAAAGGTAAGGATTGTAAAAATATGAGGAAAGTTAGCAAAATGTTTATAGGGACCATGGTTACCAACCAAAAGGATAGATTGGGCTATTTCCAATGATAATCATTGGAATGAAATAATTAAGAAACGTCTTAAAAAGGTATAACCAACCAACGGAGAATGCTTGTAAAATTTTAAGGGTGAAATCAAATAATTATAACCTTAATATGAAAGCTGATGAATTATGTCTTGATTTTCAACCAATACAAAACTGCTGTACATAATGTCCCACTATGTACAGCAGTTTTGAATAAAGTAAGCTTGGATCAATGGAGGAAATCCAATACAGAAACATCATTGGATGAAATAGGTGGTGCAGTATTTGGTAAAATAGTCTTTGACCATTGGAGGAAGGTTAAAAAAGAAGAATCATTGGATGAAATTATATTGTTGTTTATCCAAACACTTAAAATTGATTTCAATTTTTTCATAAAAATGATTATTAAAAAAGATAAAGAAAAAAAAACTTCCGAGAAGTACAATTAATTAATAAAACTAAACAATAGTTTTTGCGCATAAAAACATCTTATAACAAGACATTAATAAAGGGCAAAGAAATCAAATATTAAAAAAGATGAAGGACTGGGATTAAATCAGGAAACAATAGAGGAGCTAAAATTAAGGAAAAATAATAATTGAAAATGGGGATCAAAGGGAAAAAATATTAATTAAAGAGTTTGAATCAGATAAAACAATAATAATAAAGATTAATAATAATGCTCTAGAAGGGAAAACAATTAACAATATAATAAGAACGCATCTGCACCTTCGCAATTATTTAATAACTTACGATTATTGAACTCACTTATTTAATTCATAACTTTAATTAAAATACTAATTCTTAACAACTAAAATATAATTCCATTACTTCAAAAGAAAATATCTTCTCATATTTCTAAAATGTTTCATTAAATTTCAACAAAGAAAATTTAATTCATCAATATTCCCTCTTATTTGTGTTCTTTTGTTAAATTCTGATATTTTTTAAGAAATGAAAAAAGTATTATCTTCTTTTTCAATAACTTAATATATATTTCGGATAAATATCAAGTTACACTTTTACCAAAATTAGATTCTTTGAATTGCGTCTCAATAATTTTTATAATTGATACATAATACATATATCTATATATTGTAATATCAGATTTCCGTGCTTCTTGGAATATGTGTTGCTTAATTGCATTATTTCCCTATTTTAAAGAAAGGCTTACCATAGCCTTTCGTAATTAAAATAATTAGCATTAAAAGTATTCCAATCATATTATGACGGAAGGAAAACGTTCGATATACATTGGCCGTTTCTATAAAATTTCATTATATGAGATTTCCAAAGTTGCTATCTGATTATTATTAAAGGTGAAATATGATTAAATTTCAAATGGTTAGTCGTTAGAAGACGGTGTTTTAATTAAATCTAAAAGATACTAAGAGGCCTTTATAGAAACCTGCCAACTAACAATGTACAAAGACTCGCAAGAATGTCCCCTTTAAAATTTAGTGGCTCAAAATTAAACGGCTTCAACCAAGATTCTCGGAAAACTTAAATATCCTTAATAATGTAATACTAAAAAAGTGCGGGACTAATTTTCACTTACATATTTTCAAACTTCAAGGTACTGGGCATTGTACAATATCAAGACTAACTATATTAATCTATACATTAATATCTGGGAAATTTACGATGTTATAATCAGTTCTATTTATAAAAATATAGTTGTTATTTATATTTTTGAAGATGATGTTCACAGTCTCCCTAAGTGAAAGCTGTAATAAATAAATTTCCATCCCTAAAACTCAGATTATTATTGGCAACTAACTTGCGGAATCTCTTTTCTCAACATGGCCTACGTATACGTGTGTGTTGGTTAAATAAAAAAACATAAATAAATAAAAACACGAATAAAAATATTCTGACAATTAGTGTGGCACATAGCTTCCTCGAGTCCTTTAACCTTAACCTACTATAATTATTTTATGCATTTACAACCCATTAAGTCTATTTTTAATCCCCCCCCCCAAAAAAAAAAAAATATATATCTTTAAATCTGACAAAATTGTGTTTTCTTTCAAGAAAAAAAAATGTAGATTTAGCAAACTTTAACGTGCGAAGGTTGAAATAATTCCGGACTATCTAGGGGCTTATTTCGACAAAACATCCTTATTTCTTAAAAATCTGATAAATACATTTAAGGATTTAGGTGTAAATAAATGTATATCCGTGCGCGTGTAGAAAAGAATTAAATGCGCAGTAAGTTGAAACTTATACAAGACCAACAATGATCTAATTTTGGCCTACCATCAAATTTCATAAAAAAAAAAAAACGGAAGAATAGCTTTTATGTAATGTTGGTACACAAAAATTGAGCGAAAAAGTGGCAAACAGGCACGACAAAAAAATATCGTTCTTCAGACCGAACACATTGCTTCATTTCATCGAAAGCAATAGGTTTCTTTTAAAATAGGTGATTTACACTTTACAGGTACCTACAGTAAGACCTACAACACATTCGTGTTGTGTCGATTTAAATGAGATTATTTGTATGCATTAGAATCAAATTACATTACAGATCTCACAAAAAAGTGGAAATGGTATAAAGATGTAAAGAAGGCAAGTGGAGCAAGGTCGAGAGTGTGCAGCAGGGCACTGGACGAGTACCACTTCTCTACACTATATTATCTTTTATTATGCTGCTCCTGAGCTTTTTACCAAGTCCAGACACGCCTGGCTTCTTTTGAAGTAAAAACCTCCGGGGTTGCCTTTAGCCCTTTACATTTCTCTTCCATACCGTGTTCGGATACGAAAAGAGGGGATGGGGGATACGAAAAAGGGGGATACTTTCCTTCTGGGCTTTTCCCCGTCTCTACGTTTCCCTATGATGGATTCAACTCCGCCTTGCAAGTATAAAGTCCCAAAGCTAATTTTATCTTGGGGAAAATAAAAGTCCGTACTAAAGTTATCCTTCTAAAAGAAGAAGAAGCGCGAAACCGTGAAAAAGTAGAAGGCCTCGTCTAGTTTTTCAAATCCTTTAAAACTTAAGAAAACCCGAAGAAAAAAGAAGAAGCATAACGGGCCTTCGTTTTAAAAAAAAAACCCAGATGATTTTCTCTAAAGATAGAAAACCCCTTTAGTTTAGTCAACCGTTCGTTTTCGAGGTTCCTTGGAAAAGCGATCCTTCAAAATCCCTTGAAGGGGTCGTCGTGACAGGACATCCTCATCTTTATCTGTAAGCCCTAGGTAAACTCAATGTCCTTTTGCCTTATCCTTGCCATTTCCATAGCCTGACAGCTTTTTCGGTTTGGACAAACAAGTGGGACAAGTAATCATAGCTTAGTCTTTTCATTACTTGTGGAAACAAAGCGGGGATATTCATCAGAATTCCTTTTTATTTTTAAGAAGAAAAACCAACATTTCTAAAAATTACGAGATCAGAAGAATATATCTTGCTTGTTAATCCTCTTTTTGTGAGAAAATCTATAAAACGTTTTTTCAGAAAATTGAAGTGGGAAATATTTGAAAATCGTTTTAAGAGATAGCTTTTTAAAGATAATATTTATCCACTTTTCCAGTTTATTTCCTTTCGCAGATATTTTATGTTTAATCAAATGAACTTTGGGATGTAACTCTTACTCATTTAACATTGAGGTTATCTAGTATAGTACATGTTTAAACCCCACTGAAAATCGAAAGCAAAATGTCCTAGTTTGCATAGTCTTGTTATAAATGTACACTTACGAATTACCTCTCAAAACACTTGACGTTGTCGTAAGAGGTACATGACTACTAAAATGCGAATTACACTTCACCGACTCCGTATTCTAAATGTCCTGAAATTTGCAATTTAAAATTAATGCCATACATTTCAATGTGATTGTAAACATGACGAGGTAATCACTAAGGCAAATTATTTTTACTGATACATAATGCCCTTTGAGTTTATTTTAATACACTTTATTATTGTAGAAGGATTTTGAATGGTTTGTTGAAATTAGCACGCAGATAGCCCCATATTAATTTCAACCGCCTGCGCACATTGCATATTGCTAAATTAATACTTTTATTCGTGTAATAAAACAAAACATTTTGAAGTACAACAATTTTATCAACAAAAGAAGGGAACAAGTAAAAGAATTAGACAATATGGGTTGATTAACACATCCTTAGGTTCTTTACTCATTCAAATCATCAGTGTGAAAAATGTCTCTCCACTCTGGGATTTGAACCAGATATAACCGTGTTTTAAGATTGGTTTCAGCCAAGTTGCGACTACTCGGCTACTCCGACCTCCAATAGATAATCTACATATAAAAGAAAGGTTAGCGAGATACCTACTACGAAAAATATGTGGATGGATTTACCAGAGAGTCAAGTCATATTTAAACGAAGATTTGGTTTTTTCAACCCTAATCACTTCACAGCTCTTTCTATTCACACTTATGATGAGTCATAGTATAAGGGATATAAATATGTATAAAAAAATGAAATAATATACAATTGTTTACCTCCAATAACAGCTTCAGCTAATTAGAGTTTTCAACTTCACTTATGAATCAATATAACACTTCAAGAGAACAAACATGAAATCATGATAACAAATTAAAACTTGATTACATGGGGACTAATTAGAGAATTGTAACAACGAAATTGCCAAGGTTATTTTGATATGATAGATGACTGATTGTTTAAATTTTTAAGCAATTACGAGAAGAAGCATTGGTAAAAGACCTTGATATTTAAAAAAAAAAATCAGATTAATATAATCTCTTTATTGACTTATATTCTTAGTAGTGATTAACTTGAGAGCAATATAGACAAATTCAGATAAAAATAACTAACTTATCTTTGATCAAGATTTTTGAGGTACTTGAAGAGTACTTATGAATAAAACTTAAAAAGTGAACTAGCGAATATTTAAAAAGCAACAGATATATATTAAAATGTAATTTATTTCCACACAAA
The DNA here is from genome assembly GCA_001010745.2 of Gerris buenoi. Taxonomy (NCBI): domain Eukaryota; kingdom Metazoa; phylum Arthropoda; class Insecta; order Hemiptera; family Gerridae; genus Gerris; species Gerris buenoi. The sequence continues at coordinate 80,667 of KZ652115.1, forward strand.
TTATGTATTTCTAAGAGAAAACCTCCTCGCATCCTATTTATTGTTCGAATTTTCAAATGGGAATTAAATGAATGGTTGTGGTAGACCGCATAAATGTTGAAACGGCAGACCGACATAAGATCAAAAATGTTCCTATAAGCCCCATGCTTCCGTCATAGCTTTGATAAGTTCAGAAGCAAAATCAACTTATACATATATATATATGTGTGTGTGTGTTTGTGAACAAATTATTATTAAAGGAGGCAAGATATTCGTAATATATATATTTTTTATTTTTATTTTATTTTATTTTATTTTTATTTTTTATTTATTTTTTTTTTGTAGGTAAATAGAAAATCAACGAATGTAAATAAACGGTAATAATGGATAATTAAATCGAGACGGAGACCTCGCTCAAGGTGCCTATCTCCACTTACTGAGGTCTCTCTTCACAATTATCAAGCAAATAATTATTTGTTTTAAATTAAATAATAATGTATTGCATAATGTATTGTATTTTTTTATGTACTATTTTTTAGGAATTGTTTTTTTTTTTGAGGAAATATTATTATTATTCCTAACCATCAGATTTATCTTGGTTTGGGTTTACCGAATAAAATAACCATATTTTAATTCCTCGATATATTTATTGAGATGAGCCCTTCATGGTCGCCTAAATAAATGTTGTTGTTTATTTTTATATTTATTGAAAAATTGTTTTTCGTACAGCTGAGATTTTTATTTATTTATTTTATTTCATTTTCATTATTCACGAAGCTATATTCACATATGGCATCTTTTCCACGAGAGAGCAAAACCATTTTTAACACATACTCGAATACTAAAATCAATTAGGGAGTTCAATTATTATTAAATTAAAATAACGAATTTATTACAACAAAACCAATTAAAGGGAAAAATATGATATTCATAAATTTTACTTTTTGTATTAGTGTATCGAATGTTCATAAAAATGTACATATATGTACTTAAATAAAATGTATATTAATATAATATACCTATTTTATAAATGTACGAGTATATTTAGATCAATATTATTTCAAAAACAAGTAAAAATGTATGATAATTTAAGTATAATTACAATTAGATATCTTATTAAAGATAGTTAAAATGTCAGGACTGTTTTCCTACGAATAAATAAAATATTAAGTATCAGGACTATTATCTTACTACAGATAATTTAAGTATCTGGACTGTTTTTGTACTAAAAATCAATTAAGAACTATTATCATACTAATTAAATTAAAATAAATAATTTAACATTTAAACCGAAAAAACGTATAATAACGAGACAAGCCAATTCTTCATTGTTTTTCAAAGAACCTTACAGATAAGTTCTTGTAATTCTCCTACAATAAACCTTTGACAATTATATCAGAGGAGAAAAATTGAACAGACGACCTTTTGCTCACGTAAGGCACGTGTCAATACATGATAGAGGTTTGGGGGGCCAGTTGAAACTAAAAATACAAGAATCGAATACTGAGACGAACTGAAAGAAAACTAATTTGACCATGCTAGATATCACCGGGGGTGACATTAATTCACCTTTCTCTTTCTACATGTTATATGGTTTTGGATTTATTGACCCTGAATTATTTATCGGAAATTGAAACTTTTATCTTTTACCTCCGCAATGAAGAGGTAGAAGACAGATAAATTAACAATTTACTTATTTTTGTTGTAACTACACTATCACAAAATTGTTTTTGTTTATTTCTCATATAAAGAGATAGTATATTGTGATTTTGAGCAAATATTCGATTTTGAGCTTTGGATGGATTTACACGTTTTGAGGTCCCCTGAGCACAAACAAATTATATTTTTAAAAAAATTATTAAGTAAATTTCATGATTACTGATTAAAATATTATTATCCAAATAATATAAATATTAAACAATAAGCATATCTTTTTATGTATAATTTCCACCTGAAAAATTCCGATTAATAAAAATTGTTGTACATACATTTATGCATTTCACAACGACAACTTAAGAGGCCTTATTTCCTTAAAACACTTTCTTTCCGGTTGGAAAATGGAGAAGAGGAAATAAGAAAATTGAGAGAAAGTAAAAAAAAAAAAAAAAAAAAAAAAAAAAAAAAAAAAAATGAATAAAGCAATTTCTTTTTCTTATTTAAAATATAATTTGGCCTACCTTTTTTTTAGCAGGGAAAAAGTTAAAGATCAAAAGAAAGAGAAGTGGGTAGAGGTTGGTTTATAATTCAAAAGGGATACTGAAATAAAGGGGTGGAAAGACGGAGAAGGAAAGTGATGAAATTTCGTTGTGTCTTTGTTTAAAATAAAATAAACATTTTGAAATTGTCAGCGCTTTTTTTTTCTCATTATTTCTTATTTTCTTTCATTTCCGTTTTATTTTATATGTCCTCTTAAAATTATTTGTTTATTTAATTTTTGAGAGAACAAATGAGAAATAAAAATGAAAGCAAGGACTTACACAATATTAGTGATTACAAAAGGAAATAAAACATGTGTTTATATTTCTCTTTTCTTTTACAGAGAGTAAACTATCTAAACTAAAATGTTAATAAAGCTTAGAACTTGTTACTTCAGCTGTTTATATTACAATAACATACATGAAAACATTAATAGAAAAATTAAACTCCAAAGCGAAATAAAAAAAAAGTATTTTATTTGAGAGGGGGGGGGGGGAGGAGCTGCCCCTAAAAAGCTCCAAAAAAATTTTAAGGGACTGAGTTTATTTTGTTTATTATATTTTGTGGTTGACAAAAAATGTATTTAACCATCCATATAGGTAAGTTGTTTTCCAAGGAAAAATCTAGTTAATTGCAAATAGGGGGGGGGGGGGAGGGAGAGATTCACCGCCGCGGAGAAATTATGTTTATTTAAAAAGTTTTAATGGTTATTACAAGTAACCTCAAAATAAAAATAATAGTGTACTCGTATTTGAGGTAGTTTAGTGCGAGTTGTATCGGATAGATTTTTTAATGTAAATAATCCAAAAAAAGGCAACATTGTATTTATCCAGGTACTTTGCAAATTTAAGTCTTACATTCTAGTATACTTAGCTAATTTAACTTAATATCATTGCGAGTATACTAGTAAAACAATACGATCTTTTATTTATTTAATGATCCTCGATATTGAAATATATACTCTATCTCAACTAAAATTCTTTATAAACAAGTGCATTATAATAAATAATGTTGTATAAACTGTAAAGAGACACGGTGCATATGCGCGAGTTGGCACCCCTGCCGCACACCTTTCTATTAAATGAACAATGAACATTAATTATCATTATAATTAAGAGGTGCCACGAATACATATTATATATGTGTTTATATATTTGGATATATATATATATATATATATATATATATATATNGTAAGTGTGTGCGTGTATGTGTGTGAGAATATGTATAAAATCTATCTTTCAAATGCCAAATAGCAATTAAACCAATTATATACCCCTCGTATTCCGCTAAACTGAATGTACTCTACTCATTATATTTACCCTCCTCATAGCAGCGAGTCACGTTATTAAAATTAACTGCCATGTTTACCGCTAATAAAACTTTCAATGTTTAGGGGGGATAAAACAGAAATTGCGGTAAGAACTGAGAAACCTTTCCACAAAACATTCTATGAAAATTTACCGGAATAATGTATGAGGGAATATAAATAATCGAAAAGATGAAAGCGGTAACAGGTAGTATAAAGCGTAAAAGATGGTATTGCAACGCTAACTTTAATTAATTTAACTAAAAGGAAATTAAATACAAAGCAAGGTGTTAGGTGTGGGTTAGATATAGGAGCGTCTACAGAGTTTATCTATAGAGTCTATAGAGTTTATGGGAATAAATCAATAGTTTCTCCACGTAAATTGAAATTAGTTAATTTCAAAAAGCAGATTTCAGGACATATAAGGCCATCATCAGTGCCATATGAGAAAGAAAAATAGTTACATTAAAACGATTTAGGGATAGATGAGTCTATTTCAAGTCGAAGATCGACTTTCCATTTACATAATTACTTATTACATATTTTTAAAAAAAATTGAATTTTCTAGATCAAGTAAATATATATGCATCTAAATATATCCCGTTGTAACACAATAGTTAAGCTGAAGTTATGTTTGTAATTGAGCTAATAGTTGAGCACGTAGTTTAGCTAGTAATTAAGTTAGTAGTTAAGCTAGTATAGTTAACCCAGTAGTTGACTTAATTGTTGATCTAGTTGTTAACAAAATAAATTAGTTAAATTAGCAATAACCAAACATTCATAACTGAAGTTATGAATGTTTGTATATAAATGATACTTGTATAATGTATTTATGAATACATGTATATAAACATGTATTTATGAATACATGTATATAAACATGTATTTATGAATACATGTATATAAACATGTATTCACCTTAGTAGAATAGCAAAATATATAAGAAAAAGTGTAATGCGGTCCTAAAGTTTGAAAAAAAACTTTTTTTCGTTTAACCCGTTTTCGATTTTTTAAAAAATAATTAAAATATGTGATCTTAGTCTAAAAACATTTGTGTGAGACCAATTCACGGCAAAAATACTTATGCAATACCTATACTTCTGAGTATAATAAAGAAATAAAGTAAGACAATTAATTATAAAAGAATAAAATAAATGAATTATGAAATGAATGTAAACTGAATTAAAGGGTACAATATTCTATTAGTTACTGAATGTAAGCCATTTAAAAGGGCTCAGTTAACGCAAAAATAATTTAATTTCAATTTGGCATTTGAATTTGATGGAGAGGAGCGTGTAGATAACGGGTAAAATTTGTACGTAGTCCATATCACGTAGAGCTCAGTCCAAATCCGGCACTATACCAGCGGAACCAAACTAAATTAAATTAGACAATTCAACTCACGCTAGCTACGATTAAATAATTATTAATCGGTTGAGATTTAACGAGGAATAGATTATTTGTGATTTAGACGAGGCAACCAGGCTAATTATTGTATAACAATAGTAATTGTATATTTGTAAACAATACAATCTACAGTTAAACTATAGAAACTTCGGAGATTAATATAATAATTTATCTTTAAAAAAATCGGCCTGATAAATCGAACAAAACTTTTTTATATCGATATTGATACTGCATTTGAATCCCATAATAATTCAATTAATTGATTTATTTTTAAATATATTTAAAAAGTGTATTTTTTTCAGCAGAGGCTGTAAGTCCTGGAGAGAGCGTGCAAAAAATTTTATGTCTAACATCAAGCTAGAATTTTGTGTACAAGTAAATCTTTTGGTGCCTTTCAAGAATATGTGATCGGCTAAGTTTTGCGGGACATAGCTTGGCAATAGGCATTTGAAAAAAAAAAAAAAAAAAAAAAAAAAAAAAAACGGGGGAGAGCGGAAACAAATTGAAATAAATTCCAAGCAAAATAAAGTTGAGCAAAAATAAAGTTGATGGTAGTTAGTAACTTTATAGGTGACCTTGATCTGAAGTAATATTTGACTAACTAACCTATTAAGTGACAAACAACCATAACTTGATCTAACTAAGTTTGTACTCATTTTCCACCTTAAAGGGCGGGACATGCCCGCTCTCCACCTTTTGTGTTTTTGTTTGTTTTTTAAAAATTCCTTTTTCCAAGCTATGTCCCGCCTACGAACTTAAATGTGAAAATCGCAAATCATACATGTGTGACGTCATCAACCTATTTTGCTGGGCCAACAAAAATTTCATATTAGTAAAAAAAAAAAACTGTACCAATTGTTCATCTTTACAAGACAAGGATTTTCATTGAATTTCGTTTTGAGATTTGCCCCTTCTTGAAAACTTGAACTATTTCGCCAATTGTGCTGAAATTCACACCAATTATAAATTTCTATAATATAAATAATTCCTCCATATTTCATCTAAATGTCAGCCGCCATTATGGATTTTTTTTTAAATAGATTTTTGGCAAAAGTTCCGATATGTCCTACGTCCGATTTTTTTTTTTTTTTTTTTTTTTTCAATACTTCCCTTCAAAATAATTTTTTTTTTTTTTTTAAAAAAAAGCGATTTTTTTAGAATTTCAGTTATTTATCTGTACACAAAAAAAGTGAAACTAAAGAATTGAAAAAAAAGAAACGTAAGAATAGAGATTAGAGGCTTTCAAAAGTATAAAACCATCTAACGGCTATTAATATCAAGGTTTTGAAATGCTAACAATAAGACCCCGGCTTCGATTCCCAGAGGGGGTGGGATAAATACCGACACTATTCATCACACTGATAATGACAAAATACATCTCCCCTTTTGTTCAAACAGTGACTGATTATTATCAGAAATAGAGAGAGACAATAGCAAACTGATTAATTTGTGCTGCAATAGATAAGCCCCACGTAAATGTATAACTATGGTACAAAAAAATTAAAAATCAAAATTGATGAATTAAATTATGGTAAAAAGTTTAACACAACTGAATGTGACCAAAAATAACTCTCTGATTCTTATTTTTTTGTGATACTTTTCTTATTTATTTATTGTGATTAATAACTTTTTTTGAAGTAATTAATTACGTTTTTATACAAAATTTTAACATTTAATACGAATATTTTTGGTATAGACGTATGACAGTTTGTAGCTCAGACATGCCTTACATTCAAATGAAATTAAGCTCCCACTTCTGCTAAAGATTCATAAATTGATTTTAAGATTGAAAGTAAAAGATAAAAGCTTATTAGTGCAAGGTTGTACAGAGGGGAACAATAATCTACAAGTTCAAAGTGAAAAACAGCACAGGGCAGAATAGTATGTAGGAGGTATAAGGAAAGAGGTGGGGGACTGCCCCAACTACAAGGATGGGGCACTTGAAGCTCTGCCTCATCCATAGCGTGGAGTACTAGCCGGCCTACCCTCTCTTCCTCCCCTGTTTTATTCTAATTAGCATTTCCTTCTTCTTTTTGCACCTCTTTGTTTCACTTTTGACGCTACTTTGCTCTTTTATGCCGTACTTTCTTTTCGGTAATATAAAATTGTTTCTTTTTTCGAGAGAAAAAAGAGGTAGTATGCGGAAAAAAAGTTGCTGGAGAAGGGTAAGGGCGTTCTCCTCTTAGTTGCCTGAAGTTGAAAGAGTGCTCCCCGCTCACTTAATTAGCTGGAGGGATGAGTTGAAGTGGAATGTTTTGAAGGTAAAGAGGTTAGGTGCACGTGTGGTGGAAATAAAAACCCACGTGTTGTATAAAAATGAGAACGCGTGTCGAAATCTCATCTTTACTTTTTTTTTCGAGAAAATAAAAGGACCTTTAACGTTTACCTCCATTTTATCATTTAAAATTTAACAAATTAAACATAATAATAGAATAAAACTAAGCAATTATAACAAAGTAGTCTACGTAAATTAGAATATATATATATATATATATATATAAACACATCGCAAGAAACCTCTGAAACNTTATATTTATATATATATACTAGGCATCGCGTGGTTCTATCAATGAAGCGAACGTATTGCTATACATAAAAAGTATTGCGGCATAGTTGAAGACGATTACTGGAATAGAGAGAAGGTAGCAGAGTGTGCCACCCTACAAGGGTTGGGACTATGCCTATGCATCGAAAACACATGTTAACATCGATGTTCAAAGTTTGATGCATCGTCGAAAGTGTCGACAAAAACTACGAACTCTATGAGTTTTCTTTGCTTGTGGTAATGGTATCTAGAGCATAAATTTATCATTTTTCTCATATAGATTTATCATAAGATCAAATAGATATTGCATTATTTTATCCAAACATACCTTAACTTTGGTATGTTTATTTCGTTTTAAACGAACATTTTGAAATCATGTTGCAAATTATGTCATGATTATTATTGATTAATGACGGTAAACGAAAAGTTAGGTTGAAAATAAAAGTTAATTTATAAATGTTAACATTTATTCTAAAAGAGTGTTAGTTCAGGGAGCTAGATCATCATTAGTTGAGTTTAGGTTTTTTTTTTTTTTTTCGTCTTCTTCTTCTTTTGGGTTTTAGTCCCGATCAACAAAAAGTATATTTTCAAGATCATGTAGATTGTTGCTCCGAACTTTTAAACTTAAACATGTATTTCTAACCTAACTTCCAAAATATAAAATGATTAATTTATTTACTAATTTTTCAACTTAAACTCCAGAATATATAATTATTCATGTTTTTACTTTCTCGTATAAAGAGAAAGTATTGTAACGGCGAGAAAATTTGAATTTGATGAATTTAAACGTTTTTAGGTCCCCTGAGTCCACAAAAGTGGTTTTTAAAAAACGTCTGTCTAACCCCTGTGCAGACAAAATAGCTGACGAAATTTAGAATACATGTTCAGAAAAATCATACCCCCAGGTGAAATCGAGAAATGAATTTTAGCTCTAAATTTGGGAGCACTGCACCCCGAAAACTCAACAAAGTATGCCTCATAAACGGTTTCGACGATTTATCAATTACTTATAAAAAGTAGTCCATTTAAATACGAATCTAACGATACTAGCCGTTTTCCTGAGAATTGTAGTGAAAAATTTAGTTTCTGAGATTATAGCTTTAAACGCGGACGGTTAGATTCCCCACCGAGGAGAAGTTATTTTTATGATAAATTTTGATAAAATGTTCAGTAATAATTAACTAGTACCTAACGCTAACGAAAACACAAAACTGATAAATGGAAAACACTGTGCTAATTAATTATGAACTCGTAAATGAGAAAGTTAGTCGGAGTTGTCTTGGATTGATTTTTACTTAATATTTGTCATCCTAATCTCAAAAGTTGAAGTTTAAATTGTTTAATCCTAAAACATAACTAAGTAAAGATTTGACGAAAGAGTTGAGACATTTCAATGTGTAATACGTGGAGAAGAGCAATAAATTGCAAGAACAGTTAGAAGGGGTTATCCACAAGGTCAAGGTATTTCCTGTTGCAGGCTGGGACCCACCGACGAAGCACACGGTGTCTCGGCATACAGGTGCAATGAATCATACCCAGACCACTTATCCAGTTCTTTAACCGCGGGTCAATCCATACGAAGTGGTCCAAAAATAAAATAGTTGGTTGCTCGACCATTTATATTTTTATTAAAATTTATATTTTCCCTGTTTTTTCCCTCATATTTAAGGTGTTCAAAACGATGCTTAAAAATATTTTATCTTAAACCGTTTAGGTATGGCGGCAATTTTTGCTTTCCTTCGCACGCTAATTTGTGTGTTTGTGGGCATTTACGTCAACGCTCATATCTCCTAAACTATTTGTCCTAGAAGGCTGAAACAAAAACCAAATTAAAGGTATTTGCCCAGTGTTTAAATTAGGTTATGTCCATATTTCACCTAGTAATTTTCCTTCCAAGAGAAAACTTCACCTGAAGTTAGATATAAAAATCAAGAAAATTTCGCTTTTCGGAAATTTTTTTCTGAAGGAAGGAGTTATATATACAGCTTGATATTTTTTATGTGAATAGGCATATATCAGTAGCATTACCC
>KZ652115.1:90617-120762 GCA_001010745.2 Gerris buenoi
CATTGATATTTTTTTGGGTAATGCTACTGATATATGCCTATTCACATAAAAAATATCAAGCTGTATATATAACTCCTTCCTTCAGAAAAAAATTTCCGAAAAGCGAAATTTTCTTGATTTTTATATCTAACTTCAGGTGAAGTTTTTTCTTGGAAGGAAAATTACTACGTGAAATATGGACATAACCTAATTTAAACACTGGGCAAATACCTTTAATTTGGTTTTTGTTTCAGCCTTCTAGGACAAATAGTTTAGGAGATATGAGCGTTGACGTAAATGCCCACAAACACACAAATTAGCGTGCGAAGGAAAGCAAAAATGGCCGCCATACCTAAACGGTTTAAGATAAAAATTTTTTAAGCATCGTTTTGAACACCTTAAATATGAGGGGAAAAACAGGGAAAATATAAATTTTTTCCAAAATGGTCGAGCAACCACCTCTGGACCGGTCCATATGGATTGACCCCGCACTAAAATAACATCTCATTTTAAATATCAAAAATTCCAAACTACAATCCTTAAAAATAAAACATAAATGACTGATCTCACATCAAATCAAACAAAAAAAATAGGCAATCAATTTACATCAAATTTATAAATAAAGTATTTTCTAAACTTCAACTTTAAACCTGAAAATAATTAAATTAAATTTTCGGGTTTTAAGTAAAATTTTTCAACATTATTTTACAATCTGCAGAAAATTCCATTATTAATGTAATCATCAATAAGATTACATTAGTAATCCTTTAATTGTATGAGATTGTTCCTTGCATTAGCAAGGAACAAATTAATTTTTAAATTAATAGCCTTCCTTCACATTTATTTTTTTAGTCAAAATTGACAAAAAAGGGTTTTAAAATTGTTAAAATACTTTTCATTTGAAAGCAGTTGTCTAAAAATAGAGCTTAAATTAATTTCTAGATATTTGACCTTGAGGTATAATCCTGCTGCATATTTTTACAAATTTAATCGAAATCTGTCAAGTAGTCTAGGTTGCTCAATTACGGAACAAAGATAACGAACCATTTTAAAATACCACTCATATAGAATAAACTAACGCCGCTCTTACTTTCTAAAAATAAAACTTTTGAGCCATCACAATACTTTCTCTCTTTACTTTATATTTATATTTTTTATCAATAGAAAATGGCGACTGTCAATTATTGAGACGGCACGATTTTATCCTAAAAAGTCGTGATGTGACAATAAAAGGGTGTAATGCATCTCCCTTAAACAATATAATCGTTTAGATTGTCTCAGAGCTAAGCATTGGTCTAAAGTAGATGCGAGAATGTCAACTGCATTAGTGTTTTTAAAAGTTAAGTCCCTAAAAAGAAAGAAAAGACACATATAAAGTTAATGGCATGAAATAAAAGAATGCGAGTGGACAGTCTACGTGCTTGGATTTCTCATGATAATGTCGCCTGGGAACCAGTTCAGGTCGTGTGACTAAGTCCAACACGACCCTGGATCAGTTTAAAGTTTGTCGTCCTCGACCCAGTCAGTAGCAGGTACACAGAATGCTAAATTTAACCATGTAATTTCACAAATAAAGGTGGGACAACTTGTTTTGACACAATGCAACTGCAGTTCCAAGACAACTTAGTCATATCAAGTAGAGGTCATTAGTCCTTTAACTGCTTTATCTACACATGCACACTTTAGTCCTGATATTCCATATTATATTGCGGCACCTCTTTGGATTGTTACTCCCCTTATATAAAAAATAGAGGGGAGTAACAATCTAAAGAAGGTGTAGGGAATGTTCTTCTTTAGACTGTTACTCCCCTTATTAAACAGAAGTGTGATTTTCCTTTGTCCAAAAGTACATTGGAATAAACCTTTTTCTTTATAGTTATTTAGTCAAAGTCATTTATATTCTAAAACAACATACAGGAGTAACAATCTAAAGAAGTACCTATATGGCTACTTTATATTTTTAAGCTTATTAAATTACTGATTACCCTTAATTATAATTCATAATATTGTCTTTTTTTGGTAAAATTAGACAAAAACAAGGTAAACTTTTGTTAACTAATGATGTATAATAAAGGCAAGCACCATAAAATATATAAAATACAGACTAGTTTCGACTACACGGTTATTGTCAGTGTGTGTACAGATAATTTTTACAAAGCAGATTTTGTACATACAAATATAAGATTTAAAAGTGGGAGGTGGTATTTGGGGTAAGTCGGAAAAAGAGGAATTATCTTGGGGAACAAAGGCTTATGAGATTATCAGGGTACATGTCAGTACTGTATAAAAGGTGGTTGGGTTTTCACCCAACATTAGTGCCTGGGTTAATTTGGTACTTCCTAATAATACATTACAACTACATATTGAATAATTGCTTACAATTAATGCCCTTACATTTTATTACATAAAATATGTAATAAATTTCTGAATTGAGAACTTGTGGATGATTTTTACTACTTTTTTATTAACTTGGTTTCTTGTTTGTATGTTTGTTTGTTTGTTTGTCCGGTACAAATCTTGCAATCGAATTTTAACTAACATCCCGAGTAGCTAGACATTTGAAACTTTCAGAACAGATCAGAACACGATGACAATGCATTATTTTAATGCTTTTAGTAATTTTTCAGCAGAATTTAATTCGTTTTCAGCAAATTTGCTGCATGGAAAGTTAGTTCGGAAAAAATCCGCATGTTATTTTATTTGTTTTGTCATATCCCCAATATTTACAATCCTTCATTTTGACAGATTTCAAATTTAAGATTTTTTTTTAGAGGTATTGAATGACAGCAAAAAAGAATAAGTAAACCAAGTAAATAAAAAATGAATTAATTGAATTAAAAACTTAGTATATAAAAAGTTCTTTTTATTTTGTAATTATTTGTTTATATGGTGCGGTTATAGGTTTTGACTAAGGGTGATATATTGAGGTTCTTTTTTTCGTTGAAGCAATCTGTTTATTTCTAGTTCTAATCAGTACACTTTCGATAATAGTCTAAACCGGTCAATATTTTATTACTACGTTTTTATTAACTTGGTTTCTTGTTTGTATGTTTGTTTGTTTGTCCGGTACAAATCTTGCAATCGAATTTTAACAAACATCCCGAGTAGCTAGACATTTGAAACTTTCAGAACAACTCAGAACACGATGACAATGCAGTATTTTAACAATTTTAGCCATATTTCAGGAGAATTTAATTCGTTTTCAGCAAATTTTGATGTACGGAAAGTTAGTTCGGGAAAAATCCGCAAGTTATTTTATTTGTTTTGACATATCCATATTTACCTTCACTCTTCATTTTGACGGGTTTAAAATTTATAATTTGACAGAAAATTTAAAAACGTAATATTTAAAAAGTTCTTTTTATCTTGTAATTATACATTTTATTTATGGTTTGACAATATACTGATTAATTGAACCAGCATTAGTGATGGTTTTACTACCTTCACTATGAATAAATGCCATAAAATCTCAATCAATACTATTATCAGTAAAGAATAATTATACCCAAAGAAAAAAAAAATAATAGTAAATATAGTTTTAGTGCGAAATTAATAAAATCGCAAAGCCAAAAGATACTTTAGTCCTCTGTAAGGCCATCAGTGGAAAATATAAAATCATTAATATACATAATAAAATAATTTCTTTCATTAAAAGAAAATAATAAAATAATGCTTGCTTTATAGATCAGCTTTATTAATGAACAATTTTATCTCATATTTTTTTTTTTTACCTAATTAGCTCTAAAAATGTGATAAAAGAAACTCTCATGCACTGTTACTACCCTACTTCTTGACTCATTTTAAGCTTTACAATTTAAAATTGCAATTAATATGTAATTAAATGTGTTCATAAAATGTGAATTGCTACATAATTTTTTTATAAGGGTAAAAATTAAAAATATAAAATTGTAGCATATTTAGACAATAAATCCTGTAATCTTTTAGAGATACAAAAGAATTGAAAAAAAAGCAAAAACGAATATTTCATCTTAATAATATATTTAAATATTAGTTTAAATAAAATAAAAAAAATTAGGGGCACAAAAGGAAGGTAAAGAAGGGGGAAGGTCTAAAAATTGAATTATGTGTTGGGACTTAGAACCTTTCCCCTCCCTCAACCAGAAGCTCTAGTGGACGGTACCCACCCCCACCCCGCTGCTTGTCTGTTCCAAGTTAAACCTCCTCCTTATTTATGATCCGATTAAACTGTCACGAGTTTGTGAAATTAAGCTTCCTCTGTCTGCAAGCTCTTGGACTTCCAGGAATTTGCCTGTCAACTCAAACCGACCAATAATTTTTCTGTCTTCTATTCCTACCAACCCCCTCCATGAAAAGAAAACACATTTAAGAAGTTAATTAGCGTGAAAATAACTTTTTAATTAATTTTTAAAGATAAAAATTGTTTTTCATCATTAATTTGGATGTTTAATTTGTCAAATATCGAAGACAACGGAAAATCGTAAAGTTGAAAGAGAAATAAAAAATGTATGGAGTGGGACATGATTTCCCTACCCACGATTTCCTTGATAGATTATTATTTTTTTAATTATTTTCATTTCAGTACTGATAAAAAATTACAGGCAAGTATTTTCATCCAAATACATTTTAGTGTTTCGTAGAGTTATTGTAGCTTATACGTTATAACATTATCAATTTTTTCCCCCATGCTACTCTACATGAACATAAAAAAATAAACAAATTACGCGGAAGGCCTGAAAAATCAAACAAAAAATTAAAGGGTCACTGGGTTGATCCCCTGGGGAATCACTCATTTTTATCGGTAATGACAGCAAGGTAAATTAACTTTTATCAGGAAAAATTGTCATCGCCCTATAATAAGGTATTCGCATGAATTATTTTAAACTTTTAGGACAAGCCGTTATAGGATGATTGGGGGGGGGGTATATTTTGACTCATTAGACTAATAAGGAATGCAACATTTAATAAAGCATGTACATATTTGTAACCTACTTATCAGCAGCTTTCATTATAGATACTTCAGTCGAAAAAAATTTAAAAAAAAGAAAATTGAGTTTACCAAATTTTTGCGAATTGCGCGTATTAAAATTTTTAATTTTCTGTATTTTTCCTTCGTGTGGGTCTAAAAGTTGTGTGTTTAAAATTTCAACTTTTTACGCTAAACGGTTCGGGCGATATAAACCAAAGAGCTATGAACTGACAGACAGACCACCCTTAGCGTAAGGATTTTGAAAAGGACCTTCGGGGCCCTAAAAATGGGTAACAATAGATCAAATTATACTAAACTCTGTCATCCACTAGTAACTAGTAGAAGAGTGGACACGTCGATCAATATTTACGATATTAGAGTGGATAAATATTAACTTAAATTGATAAAAAAAAGCGCTCCAGATATTAAAACTTGTTATCTAAAGCTAACAACTAGTCCAAAGCTTAATATGTATTTGACCAATATTCTATCACAATCTTTTAAGATTGAAAATCCAATCAGCAATTGGATTTAGAATAACCACCATCAAGTTCAAATACAATAAATGATAGATTAAAAAGAGTTGAAGTTAAAATGTGGAGTAGTTTATTAATCTAAGTAATTTATTATTAACACAGCAATAGGCAGGCAGTACCTGAATTCAGTTGACGAGAAGCATAGCAATACAAAACAAGAATTTTTAACAAAAACCATGTAATCGTCCAGTCAGTCAGTTTGAGAATGATCCAAAGAAAGATGGCAAGATCTAAAAAATTAACCTTTTACTTACCTTAATAGGCACGACTAATAAATAATTATTGACTTTGAGTTATTATCAACAAAAACACAAAACCAGCAACAATGAAATAATCGTTTTTTTTTACGATAATCCTTAAATTTCTCAAAACACTACGCTCCTTTCCTGAAGCAAACTTTGTAGAGCATCGCCTTTTGTTTCGAATGAGACAGATCCCATTCTTATTTCAGCGAAATTTTCAGTGTTACATCATTTTAATAATCCATAAAGATGATCTCCCTCCATTTTCAAATTAAGCTTAAATTACTGATCTGATATGGTATTCTAGGTTCGGTCTCAGAATTTGATACTCAACAAGGTTTGGTTTAAGGTATTTTATGGTGAAAAGCATTTTATTTGATTATTTTGGACGAATTTAAAAATTATTTTAAATTTTTTAGCCAATATCCCGAAAAACGAAGCTGTTCTTACTAACTTTTTGGTTTAGAATCAAATTTCGTGTTAGATTTATATTTTATTAACTCTAATTTTCATCACTAATATTGATTTACAGACGTTATTTATGTTAATAACGATGAATAATGATATAAAATAGAGGTTAAAAGAAACTCTGCTTGATGAAACAAAGTATTTATCAACTGAACATAATCACTCAACAGTTACGATAATAACGGAGGAACCAAAGTGGTGATTGATTTTGTCAAATAAAAAATGATAATATAATAACTATACAGCTATCATTGATGAAAAATCAGCCCAGTTGTCTGTTTTTCTAAACCCTATAATTTTAATATTTTTTATAATCGTTTTAGGTCAAGACAAGAATCAAAGATTTCAGAGGAATTATGAGCGGACTAGAAAACCAGAAATTAAAGTGAGAGGTCTAGCAGGAGTCGAAATGTTACGCAAGACTAATTCTTCGGCCCACTCCAGTTTTTACTGTATTATACATTGTCAAGAAAATAAAAAATCGCAGAAAGAAATAATACGAAACGTCAAAATGCTCAATGAGTTTGAATTGCTAGCTAGTTGAACTAGATGCTAGTTTCGTCTCACCCTTTAATCTTTTATAAAAGCTTGATCTTTTGAAAAAAATGACAACAAAAGGTCTGAAGTGTTAAAACTCAATAACGAAGATATAAAAAAAGAACAAATAACAGTTTCAGATTTGTTTCTCATTCTATTTTTTTTATATTAAATGAGAATTGAATCGTTTCAATCATAAATTGCTTATTTTTTTATTTGCACCTTCGAAACAGCTTCCGCATTCTTTTATTAGAATGGAAAACATTTTTCTTTGACGATTCATCTCATGACAATTCATCGAAGTAAAAAAAATAGAGCAAGATTAAAGCATTTTTATAAAGCTAGAGGCAATACATATATAGCCGATTTGATCATCATTTAATATGAACCAAAGTTTAAGAATTTCAATCCTTACCGAGTGGAGCAAAAATTCACTTTTCGATTTCACCTCGGGGTATGATTTTTCTGAACATGCATGCCATATTTTGTCATAATCGGCCTAGTAGTTTAGGCTCCTCTCGTCTGCACAAACAACTGACGTCAGACACGGATTTTTTTTAAAACCACTTGATACATTCTTATTTTATTATTTATTATTTACTATTTACTAGCTAAGCGCTTTTTTAATTATTTTAAATTAGTATTCCTTATGCTCATGCTCATAGATTATTTGTATTAAATAGCTTACTTTTTTGTTGTATTTATGTTTTATTAAAACCTTTATCTTTGTTACCTATATTTTTCTTTCGCTGTTTTCTTTACCGTTTANAACTTAGTAGATGTAGAGTATATAAATTTGGCTCCAACTGGCGGCTCCTATGCTATCTAGTGGCCACGTCGCCAACCCGCTACTTCGCAGAAAATCCGCTAGGACTACAACGGCGCTTCTAGTCTGGTTGGAGTCTTCCCTGTCTGCTTTACGTCGCTTTTTGGTCACCCGCTTTTCGTCACCCGCCTACCGCCGCTTATTAGTTCTAATTTAATTTTAAGACAAGTTTTAATTTCGTTTATCACCTAACTTTACTTCGAGACCGTTTAGGACCGTGGCTCGCCCGTTTCCCGCCATCACACCACGAAACCAGGTGAGCGCAAATCTTATATTCTCTATTATCTTCTTTGTTTCATGCTTTATTAATTATTATTATTATCTATCTATTATATGTTATTTTACACCTATTTCACCTATATAAAGTCCACCTAATAGCACCTACTTCCGCCGAACCACCGCCAGGTTGGGAACTCAGGTAGCATATTATTTGCTAAAAACCCACCACCACTTATTTGGACTCTAGGGACCTCAAAACATGTAAATTCATCAATACTTTAAAAACGAATTTTCACGCCATCACAATATTTTCTTTTTATAAGAGAAACTAAAAATGCATGAGTATGTTATTAACACATACATCGTCATTAGTAATGACAGCAATCTATGGCATCTTTTAGAGATATTATAAGGAAACTATAAACAAATCATTGCTCGATTATATATTACA
Source organism: Gerris buenoi (assembly GCA_001010745.2). Classification (NCBI taxonomy): domain Eukaryota; kingdom Metazoa; phylum Arthropoda; class Insecta; order Hemiptera; family Gerridae; genus Gerris; species Gerris buenoi. The sequence continues at coordinate 98,824 of KZ652115.1, forward strand.
TGAATTTCATTCACGAATTCATCTGTTAACAAAAACATTTATACCTTTTTAAAATAGTCTCCTGTAGTCTCTCACGTCCTATAGCTTTGTGACGTATACTTTAATCATTTTTATATTTTTACAACCTATTAGTTTTGTCAAATTTATTCCATTTAGCCCCAGTTTTTTAAATTTCTCATCATTGTTTTGCTTTTTTACATGAAATTAAAGTATCAATTTTAGCAAAATTTAAAATGCACAATCGGTTGGAATTAATCTGGTACTAGCTTCCGTTACCTTCGGTAGGCTTGGAAGTAACTATGTTGAACATTACACTAAATTTATAATAGGGAGATATTAGTAATTTTACGTTCAAAGAAATGCTGTTCTGTTAAGCAGTAAATTAGGTTTCAAGAAAGGCACCTTAACTAAAATATTACATTATTAAAAACAACATATTAATCGACAACAGATGAAGTTGAAATTTCCATACCTAATTAATTGGATATGTGAAGAACGTATGGTATTTTCTATCCCGGTATTTCTTGAATTTATACAACAGTCTAGGTTTTCATCGTCTAGCGGAAAAATTTCCCTAAGCCAAATTAATTTTGTAAATTCCAGATTTCCTTCGACGTTAATTATCAAAAAGATGATGATATCCCGATTAGATTAATATTTTTTTAATAAGAACTTTGATCTAGAGTACTTTTTTAACAAAGCTGTATATATGACAAATTTAATTAAAGAACAATTTTCCTAAACAGGGTTTTTATACATTTTTAGTTTGTTTTGTTGTTGTATGCATTTTATTAGGACTTTCTCTTATAAGTATATATACATCTAACTCGTATCAAAGTGACAAGGGAAGTGCATACATCGACTAATACCATCTATTGAGGGTTCAAATTCCAGAAAAGTAAGAAATGTTTTACACTGATGTTCTTATATATAGAGCTTATGTGGATAGTAACCACACCCAAATTGAGATAACTTAATTATATACTAAAACTTATGATATACGTGATATATACTTATGATATGCATATGTATATGGGATAACATATGATATGAAAATTAAAATATAAGATATTCATATATCTATATATTGTATAAAGAGATATTTAAAAAAGGGGCATTGCTGGGTAGCTGAAATAGGAGAGCTCCCATCAATAAAGTAAAACATCACCAGGCGTGGTCACATCTTGGATGGGTGACTTTCCGCCCGGTGTTTACCCAGCTTCGCTATATAAATTGGTAGCTGCTTTGGTGAATTATAGTTACTAACAGGTTGTGTATGCGCTAATTGTAAGGTTTATACAGCTAATGAAGCGATACACTCACCCTCTTATCACCCATTACATAAATATTTATACAAGGTATATGGTAGGACTATGCCCTCCACGGCTGTTGAGTTGAACCACAGAGTTAGTCATTGTTATTTAAATATCTATTTATTAAGAAAATGTTAAAGAACTTAACAGTTTATCATAATCAAAGTACAGCTAAAGTACCATAAGCATATATATATATATATATNTATATATATATATATATATTAAAAATAAGTTCATAAAAAACACAAAAGTTTTATAAGAGATAATATATCAAATTTTTGTAACTTGTTTAAGAATATCTAAAAATAGGTTAAGAGTATCTTAACATTTTTAAACAAAAAAAAAAGTTCAAACTTTTGAATCAACTCAATATTAGAACTTAATGAAAACAAACTTATACTAGAGAGAAAACCATACCAAGAACTAAAATAAGTATTAAGCATTTAATAAAAACGTATTGCTACAACGTCCACAAGTTTTTAAAAATAGACATCTCACTAAATTTAAAAAAAAACATCAAATTTTATCAAAAGAAACTTCGTTCAAAAAAAAAAAAGTTAAATTTTCAAAACACGAACTTTGCTTTTTCAAAGAAAGTTCAATTATTTATCATTATAATTTTTTTTTCTCTCGTTTAGTATTACATTCTCCGACTTTTAAGTAGTGAACTCTCCCCTCAACCCTATTAACTTTGCATAGTTTTTTTTTTTTTTAATATGCTTAACAGACGCCAACTTTAAACTTATTAATAATATTCTGTACCACCACCAAAAAAAAAAAAAAAAAAAAAAAAAAAAAAAATCAAGGGAGACTTACTTAAACTTCATTTTTAAAGCGAGTAATAAGCTGAAGGAGTTACAACTAAGTACATTAAAGTGTATAAACAAAGTTTTAAAGGATAGAGGGGAGGTTCTTGAAGCTTGCAAAAGATTTAATTTATCTCTCTTGACTCGAGGGAGGCGGGCTACTTAATGATACTTAATACTTTGCCATGAATAATAATGACAAGGGTAAGTTTCTAGTTTAACGCATTTTGTTAAATAATTGAGAAAAAATAAGATTTTCTTTAAATTTTGTTACTATTTTATACAATGTGTTTCACAGGATAAGAGCTCCAGTCATAATTTTATATTTTACATTAATTTCAAAAAATATTATACTTATCAAAACTTTATCTACATATAAAAAAAACTTTGATTAATCTGTTTTAAAGTTTTTGCTTCAAAATAAATAGTTATTTGTATTAATTTGAGCATTAATAACATGTTATTAAAAAGTTTGTCATCAAAATTGTAAGTTTTAAAAACTTAGATATTTTAGTTTAAGATAAAGAAAACTGTGAGAGTAAAAAGGATTTGGTAGTTTCTACGAAGTAAAACATTTTAAGAATTCTCTGAATAATGTGCAATAAATTTTTAGACGTGGTCTTAAAACCAGAAGAAAGTTACGATCTTAAGATATATATTTAAATTTTATATTCAAAATTACTTCGTTCAGTTTATTCTATTCGATTTGTTATTTATGATAGGTTCTCGTGGTTAAATTAAATTATTATTGAACATTTTATCAAAATTTATTATTTAAATAATCCTATCTATAAAAATACTGAAACCAGACACACTTTGCTTTTACTCTCGTAAATTCTATTTTTCTAGGGAAAACTACTTAACCGATTCTAATGTTGGAAATTGATTGTTGGTCAATTTAAATGGACCATAATTTAACAGTTTTGTGAAATATTGTTTTGTCTAATTTAAAGTAATTTTAAAAATATATAAATTAAATAAAATCAAATTTATCAGATTAATTGCTCGAGATATTATATTGCACAAATTATTTATTTATAATTAATTTAAAAAAAGTATTATTTACCAACTAAAAACATACATAGTATAACAATTAAGGGTTTCAAAAACCGATACGGGGTTGAGAGCGGAAATTAATTTATTTTCGCTCTAAATTCCATGACCCGCGACGATGTAATGGCTCGATATAAATGTATATAGTAAAAGAATTAATATAACAATGATTTTTTATTGGTTTAGGTTTTCACGCATTTGAGCAGACGTATGTTTTAAAAATGGGAATTAAAACACGGAATTAATGGGAATTAATTCAATAAAAAAAAAAAATCCATATCTAATTGTAAACATATATAAATAAATATATTTATATATAAATACATACATATATNTTTTACACACCTGTGACTCAAAAACTGTTATTCCAAATGAAAAATGTCAAATGACTAAAGTTGTAGAGTAGAGATTAAATTCTGCATTCAGGACACTCCTATTTTTGTGATTTACTTATTCCTAAGCATAGACACACGCAAAAAACTAAGAGTAGTCATTACGCTGATTTTCTTCAATATGGCTAGTTTTATACACATATACATATATATAATATTTACCGGTTATACGAAAAAAAATGTATGGGAATATATTCTGAAGCTATACGAGGAAATAATGTCATTTTCTTTCTCATCTTGAGATTATTTAGTGGTAAATATGTAAGTTTAAATGATAATACATGTATGTATTCCATCTCCCATATACACAGCCTAGCCTGTTATATGTAAATATATGATTATAAAGAGAAAAGAAAAATCCTTTACCCGACATCAACATAACATGATAAAATACATGACATCAACCCAAAAAATACATGACATCAACCCCAAAAACACATGGAATTTCCGACTGATATGTTTTACCATGTAACTATTTAAGTATCTTGTGCTTATATTTTTTTCGAGAATATAAATAATGTGTATTTAAAATAGCTAATAGAGTTAAACATAATGTGAACTCACTAGGTATTTAAAACGTGTTTCAAATCAGGTTTCACTTCCTAGTAGGGTTGCACTTTTTTTATTGAATGCATCTAAAACGTACATAAGCGGTTAAAATTAAAATGAAGCTATCTATGGGCACAAAGCAGACAAAGCATCCGAAGTTCTTCAAAATCGAATGAGTACTGCCTAAGATGATATGACATGTGTACATGCAAAAGAGAAAGTAATGCAGAAGGTATAAAGTAATGTGGGATCAGGGATCAGCAATAGGCTAATTTATCCATCTATAAATTTCATTAACATTATGGTTTTAAGATACTATGATTCGCAAAAATGTTGAATAACAGACCAACAAGAGACCAAAAACTCTCCCTGTTAATACCTTAATAGAAAGAGGGTTCTTTCTATTAAGGAATTCGGAGATATAACAAAATTTTGTTCTTCAGAATGATCTCAACGCTTTAGTTGAGATCACGAAAAGCTCAGAAGTAAAAAACTATTTTAGACTGATCCACATATTTATGATAGTCCAAGAATGTTAACAAAAATAAAATCTGACCCAGTGTGCCTCGGAACTTTTCCTCACAAAATAATTCAAAAATGGTGCAGCTACTAAATCGAAATAAGCTGAGGAATAGATTATCTTACATGAAGGTATTAAGCTTAAAAACTTTGGGAGTTCTATTTCGGATTCTGTGGTGAAAACAAAAATACGTGTGGTGTAGCGGGACACCCGGTAGGAACGAACTTATTCACATTTTTCATTGCCTCCGATAAATACAGACAAAGCTGAAAATCGTTTTAATCCACTTGTGGCATCCCAAATAACACTAGAATAAGTTTGCGACGGTTTCTGAGGCGAGCTAAACTTGGTGGAGCCAAAAAAACTGCGAACTTTTGGCACTTTTTCCAGTTTTTAGCTTATAACATCTTAAGGATGCATCGATGAGTAAATTGTGTTCTTACCAAACTTAAAGAACATTAAATTCTGCGTCAAATGATGCCCTAAAACATTGAATTTGGTGCAGCGGTTTGGTCAGAATCAGGAGTCGAAAATAGGCAAATTTTACGATTTTGTCTGAAAAGTATGTTATGCTCAGTTTCACACACCTGTGACTCAAAAACTGTTATCCCAAATGAAAAATGTCAAATAAGTAAAGTTTTAGAGTATTAAATTCTGCATTCAGGACACTCCTATTAACTAGGAATTTTTTTGATTTTTGTGATTTACTTATTCCTAAGCATAGACACACGCAAAAAACTAAGAGTAGTCATTACGCTGATTTTCTTCAATATGGCTAGTTTGTAGTTTCATGACGTCTGACCTCAAAAAAAAGTATTTTATTCAAGGAAATGTGACTAATTTTCCGAAGAATTCCTTTCCAGATGAAATCGCAGCAACAACTCAAGTCATATTTTGAATTTGAATAAGCCCCATATCCAACTAAGTGAACTATGTTAGGTCGTCTGATATCAATGCTCTCTGATAAGTTAACAGCTGCAGGTTCAGGTGAGGACGCGGATTCCTTCATTGTCAAAAGCAATTGATATCTCAGAACAAGGTGGAGACGTTTTCATTTTCAGGGAGGATATAGACCTATTGGTCTTACTGGCTGCATGGGAGCATATACAAAACTTACTTCCAACATCTTCCTGCTGAAACCTGGGAAAGGAAAACAGGACACTTGCATATACAGTCCTGATAGTTACAAGTTCTCCCAAGAAGCAAGAATTATTTTTCCAGCGCGCTTTTAGTGTGTCTGCAGTTTTCAGACAAACAAAAATAAATGTGCCACTTCTTTCAAAAGAACAATAGCCTTCAAAGGTCAGTTTCTGTTTTCAAAAGCCCTATTGCTACGCCTGATCAGGTAGCTGAAGCAGGAACAAAGTTTATTTTGGAATTACACATGGTTAACATTGACAAATAACTCAATGAAAGTCGCCTGCATCTCTTTCAGAAAGCTTTCTGGACTCACAGTAGAAGGGCTGGAAAAACACTAAAGACAGTCTATTTCCAAATGCCACAGGCCTACCACCAGCACCATAAGAACTAGAGAACAACATTTCATGCTTTTGCACGAAATAATGCCAAAAAGCTTGCTCCTGCTGAAGCTGCTGAAAGCTAAGCTCCTCCCTGACAATGAAAACTTCTCCACCTTGTTCTGAGATATCAATTGCTTTGCTGACAATCAAGGAATCCGCGTCCGAGTGCCCTGCTTAACCTTAACCTGTTAAATTAACAGAGAGCATTGACATCAGAGGGTTTTTATTCTGTTAATTTGATAGAAAACATTCTTTTGGCATTGTAACTGCCACAGTCTCCAGTCCCATCGAACAAAATAGACGTTGATGACATGTTAAGAGCTCTTCGGCCACGTTCTGCTGATTTGATACTTTTTTCTTTATCACCCTCATTGTATCAAATACAATGATACAATTGTATCCATAGTGATTCCTAACATAGTTCACTTAATAGTGGATATGGGGCAAATTCAAATTCAAAATATGACGAGCTGTTGCTGCGATCATCTGGAAAGGAATTCTTCGGAAAGTTAAAGTCACATTTCCTAGAATAAAATACATTTTTTGAGGTCTTATGCCATAATATGATTTCATTATTTTTTAAACCCCTTCGCTATTACTTTTATGACCAACAGGAACAGGTGCTTTCATTTGTAGGATAATTCGGAATAAGACATGCCCTTGTAAACAAAAAAATTCACTCACACTACCTTCAGTTTTCAATGTATTTGGTTTAATGATTGGGTAATGGTAATTGTAATTAGTAAGTTAATTTACGTAACTTATGAACTATTAACATTACCTTTCAGCTTAAAATGCATTTAAAGTCAAATTTCCTTGAATAAAATACTTTTTTTGAGGTCAGACGTAATGAAACTACAAACTATAGCCATATTGAAGAAAATCGGCGTAATGGGTACTCTTAGTTTTTTTCGTGTGTCTATGCTTAGGAATAAGTAAATCACAAAAATAGGAGTGTCCTGAATGCAGAATTTAATCTCTACTCTACAACTTTAGTCATTTGACATTTTTCATTTGGAATAACAGTTTTTGAATCACAGGTGTGTAAAACTGAGCATAACACACTTTTCAGACAAAATCGTAAAATTTTCCTATTTTCGACTCCTGATTCTGACCAAACCGCTGCACCAAATTCAATGTTTTAGGGCATCATTCGACGCAGAATTTAATGTTCTTTAAATTTGGTAAGAACACAATTTACTCATCGATGAGTAACATCCTTAAGATGTTATAAGCCAAAAACTGAAAAAAGTGCCAAAAGTTCGCAGTTTTTTGGCTCCCAAAAGTTTAGCTCGCCTCAGAAACCGTCGCAAACTTATACCAGTGTTATTTGGGATGCCACAAGCAGATTAAAACGATTTCCAGCTTTGTCTGAATTAATCGACACCAAAAGTCTAATTTTACTGGGCTATTAAACATCTTACAGGTATTAAGTGTTTAACCACGGTAACCTTGCTAAAGTATTCTATAGGAAAACTTAACATTTTGGCTTTTACCAATGGTGATTGAACGATGTGATCTTTATCAAGAGCGAAATATGTATTTGTTTTTATCTCCAAATTCTAAAATTCCTGAATCTCAACTAATATGCATTTTATTTCACTCATAAGGAAACATATTAATCTATGTGTGTCAGTCAACATTTTTGTGGGCACCCATAAATTTAAAAAAACATTTTTATTGTGATAAGAAAAGAAAGAAAACTATTACTTATTGGAGATAATTAATATTTCGTCATATTAAATATATTACGTAAAACATATAAAACGTAAACATTTTGACTTTAAGTGTCCAAATCTAAAAATTCCTGTTGTAGATATGTATTTCAGATTATCTTTAAAGCATATTTTAACACATAATACTACTTTTTAACCTACCTAATACATTTAATAAAGTTTAGTTTATAAAACAACTTGTTATAATTTTTATAAATAAATAAAAAATTCTCAAATGCAGATGCGTTCAATATTAAAAGGATATACAAAATATTTCATATTATATTTATAACTTAAATACTAAATAAATTAAAAAAAAAAAAAATAACAACATTAATAATGAAAGAGTAACATCTTGTAAATAATTGAATTGAGCTCTGAACTATTATTAAAATAATTGATAGTTAATAAAATAAAATAAAAATGGAAAATTTTATCGAAAACAAAATCAAAAAATATACAACATTTTAAGCCATTTATAAACATTTACAAAATAATGTATGTGCGTGTGTGTGTGCAAGATGTTTAGTTAAGGCTTATCGAAAGAAATGGTCCATTGACTACACTTCCTTTAAAATGAAATTATATTTATTGTTTTTTTATAAATCTTCTCAAAAATTATTGATAACTCATTACGTTGTCAGATAAAAGCAATATAGGTCAGTTAAAAAAAATAACAGTTAATAAAAAATATAGAAATTAGTGAGATACAGTGAAAAGATAGCAATTATTATCATATATAGATTTAAAAAAAACTATTGGCCAATGCCTCAAAAACGTGGGAATTTTGAGCAAAACAATAAATGTGCAGTATATATTAAAACATATTTTGTTTTGTGCCAAATGAATTTTTTATTACTTTTTGCAAATTGCTTAAAAATCATTTTAGTAATTGTTTTAGGTATGAAGATTAACTTTGTACAAATACGCATAAACCTTAATAATAAATTTAAAAAAAAGTAATAACGTAATCTGACTTCAAAAGCCAGATTAAATATGTCCAAGAAATAGTATGTAATTAATTAAATAGATAAAATCATAGATTAAAAAAGGACAATAGTTTGATTAGATTATAAAGTTAAAACTCTTGTGAGAATGGGTATATTAATATAAAATTTCGATATAAATACAAAAGAATTAAAGTAAAAATATCAATTTTAAAGTAATAAAAATAAATAAATAAAGAATAATAATTTGCTGTAGCAAATTCAGATGGTAAAATAACAAAACTATTTTAACTTTTACTGATTTCCAATCAGTATTTTTTATGGAACAATTGGCTTAATTTTTATTAATTAATTAATTTTTAGTGTTAATTTAATTTTACAAGATGTTACTCATAATACTACATTCACGATAAAAACAGTAACAATTTAAAGAGTAGTTGAAAATGTTTATCTATATTGCTTCTTTGATTCATTATTCATTAAAAGGGTTATTGTTATTTTTTAAGTATTCTATTTAAAACGAATCTTATTTAAAACAATTTACTCTTGAAAATAACGAGTAAATATAACATTTAACTTCTTTATAGATTATTTCAGAAACATTACTTTTTTGCTGTAAAACACAAATTTTCAATAATCACGAATGATTTCTACATATAATTTTAATAATTATTATATCATTCAAGAACCCCCCCCCCCAAGACTAAATAAAGCAAATGTTTTTAATTGATTTAAAAACTTTTATAAATTTCATTTCCAAATACTCTATTAAACAAAAACTGTTTTTAGAAAGGAAATTGCATCAAATGTAAAATAATATTAAATATATAATTATTAATAATAATATAAAAGAATAGAGGTACTTACAAATTATATAAAGAAATAAGTAATAATTCAAGTTTAATAAACACAATTTGCTAATTTCAAACAACTAAAAGATTTATTTATTAATTCTTCGAGACTAAAATAAATTGCTTCACAATTTAGTTATTTAGGTAATTTAAAATTATACTCCTTGTTACTTTCAGAATAGAGGCTAGGTTTTTTTTTAAAAAAATAACTTCAAAACAATCTCTTATTCGTAAAGATATACATATATTTCTTTGAGCTACAACTATTTTTGATTAAATTTTCGTAAAAATGGGTTAGTAAAATATAAATTAATTTTTTTTTTATCTAATGTCTAGATGTAGAAAACGTAATAAATTATTTTTGGAAATAAACGAAATAGTATAAAATAGAAATTTAGTTCAAGTACGTAAAAAAATATTTAAGTAAATTATTTATTAAAATAAAATACTTCTATTAAGACGATTTATTAATACGAATTATTAAATTTATCTATAATTTGTTTCTAAGTATTTGGTTTAAAAGTTAGATTAAAAAATAAATGTTTAACAATTTAAGGATAACAATTTAAAAAAATATATTATATAATGGACAATTAAACAATTATTTAATCACAAAAATATTCACGAAAAAACTTGGACACGAAAGTAAACAAAATTACGTATTCTTAAAACGATGGAACTGAGTTCAAGTGCCAATACACACTGGTCGAGTGCAGGGCACAGACTGAATGGAGAATCGAGGATCCAGTGAGAGGGGAGCAGACTCTACACACAGGGCTGTCCTTACCCAACTCTAGAGACCAGCATTACCACTCTCATCCTACTCTATCTTGTATATTACAGATTCCTCATCATTACATACCAAAATATTTTCCCGCAATTTTCCGCAGTAAGGCGCCCTCGATTTTCTCCTCATAAGTAGTATCAATCTTGTTTCTATACATTTTCACAGAAATATATACGTAAAATAACATAATCTTTTTAAAAATATAAGGAATTGGGTTTTTTTTTCTCGCTCTCTATATTTAGTTTTCTCTTTAAATAATAAAATAAGAGTGACCCATATGCATATAAATTATCTAAAAGGAATAATTTCAATGTATTTGTTATTCCAGAGAGATTTCTTTCCTTATTATGTAAGATCAAAGAGGAAAAAATTAAAATTAAAAAGGTTTTGAGTGGTATTACACCATTTAACTTTAATTTTCTTAGAAAATGTTAAAACTCCAACTTCCAACGCTTATTCCACAAACTGTTTAAAAATGTAAAAATATTTACTGTGCAAAAAGAAATTTAAAATTAATTAATTAATTAAAACCTTAATTAAATTCTTAAATAATTGAAATTATTTTTATTAATAAACTATTTTAATTAATAAATGTTAAATAATCTAGGTATTTCAAATTAATGTATAATAAATTTTAATAATTAACAATCTACGATATTTTACAGCCCATGTACATATTCTCGCTCTTGACTCGCCGACACTCGCAAGTGGCATTCTTCCGTTCGTCCCAACAACTCGAACCAACCATAAACACATTCACCGAGTGTTCGTCTCTTCCATGCAAGCCTTTGAATCGTCCCAAAAAACCGCTCCCAGCGCGCGCCACGAGATGCGATGCGATTGAACAGACTACACATTTGGCTATTTATACAAATTTATATTTATGAATGATGACTAAAAAATACTATACATTTACAACGAGTTTAGTTTCATAAATGCTTGTAAGTTACAGAAATTAAGTGACAAATATTTTCCGTAGTTTCGTCATAAAGTATTAGACCCATGGATTTGATTATCGTCCATATCTAAACTTTTACGAACAAAGAGCTTAAGAAAGGGTTGCTCATTATATTCTCTCGACTTAGAAAGATATATCTTGATAGATCTAAAATAAACAAATAAAAAAAAACCTACATTGTTATTTCTGTAAATATAAGAGTCAATATTAATTTAATATCAATTGAGAATAGCGAGCATAAGTCAAAAATAAAAATAAAAATGGTGAATCCACCATTTTTATTTTTATTAACTGGCATATTGAAACAAAGTTTTCCTTTTTTAAGGTCCTCGCTATCCTTGATTGTTATTTGATTCAAAGTCCTCATATAGTTAATACTTTAATACATTTTTTGGTATTAATGAGTATCAACTTAAAAAAAAAAAACCCTAGGTCAAATAAATTTTCTTGGATTTAGGTTGACAGATTCAATAATAAAACGTATTAAAAGATCATTCACCTGATTTTATTTAGTAACGCGGAGTTAAAGCAGAAACATTAGAGAAATTTGTAGCTGTGAGTAAAGGAAGTGTGTCAGGTGCATAAAGCTACTCAATGTAACCACAACTGAAACTAATAAACGCTGGAAAAAAACACTAAGAAAATGTTAAAAGACAATATGGAAAATGCGGCCAATCTTGAAACAAAATGTAATATGGAAAAAAGTAGGAATGTGGTAAAGTCAAAAAGAGAGTTTAGCTAATATGACAGCTGTCATATTACCCAGGGGCCTTAGGGACCTACCAATACGACAGCAGGCTCGGTGGGCCATTTATTTGAAACCCACTACTCTAGAGATATAGTGTCACTCTAAATTCTAATAATTATTATGACTGGAACCTTGTCACTGCCAATTTACCTACTAAAGTCAGATTTAACATTATATTTACTTTATAAATGTACATAAAAAACGTATTTCTTACTAACCCAAGGACAACTCTATTCAATTATTTAATAGTGTAATTAAACACAAACTTTAAAGCACTGTGTAAAACAATAAATTAAAAAAAAAAAGTATAATAAACAATTCTGAAGTTGGGACTCAAATCAGGAACATTCTCCAGCGAATAGTGGTTTTTCTATACTCGTAGATAAATCAATAAACGAACGAAAGTAGAAAAAACACATTGTTTAAGACGAAGAATGATGAAGTTTATGATGATGTAGAAATACATTTTTAATCATTCATATTTTTACTTATTATTTTTAATTCCTTCGCGTTTATTTTAATTTAAATAATAAATATAATCCTAATCTCATAATTATTCAGTTGGTAAAATATGCAGCTTATAAAATAACTAGATAATATAAGTCAGAAATAAAATCGTAATAAAAGATCCTAGGTCAATCTTAAAGGTCCCTACACAGAAAACGGCGACCGTATAGTGTGAAGAGAGTAAGGAGACTGATTCACTGTTCCGGTAACCGGGAGCTATTATGAATAAGTCTGACTTCAATTAATTTTTCAGCCAAACCTGAAGCAAAACGTATGGCACTGGTCCACACAAAGCGCATGCGCAAATGTACCCTCTCTCCTCACTTCATTCACACTTCAAGCGCATGCGCAAATCTACCCTCTCTCCTCACTTCATTCACTCTCAGGTGAAGCGGGAAGACTGATTTGGCGCGTCAACGCCCCTTGTGATTGTGTATGAACAATCAGTTTTGGCATATCTTGCGATCGTACAGTATTACAGGACTTAATGGATTCAGCTTCATTTTTTTTTACATTAATCCATTAGATAACAAAAAGAGTAAAAGAAACATTGACAAATACGAACCCTTCAGGAAAAGCTACCAACCATCAATAATATCTGGTCTTACCTAAAACAAAAAAAAAAAAAGAAAAATTAATTACACAAATTAATTTATTTTCGAATTAGGTAAAACTACGTAATTGACTAAAATATAGAGTTAGATCATTTGAATCAGATGTAGGAAAACAGTCGTTATACAACCGTAAACAATACAGCAGGGTTTAGGGAAAAGTTAGTCTGGGATAAATCAGGCAAACTTCCCTAAAATATGGGGTTTCCTTAACCAGCTTTTAGATATTCCAATACCCATAACTAAAGAATTGTATTTTTATTTTTACGTGGAATTTAATTTCCCCTAATTAAGTCATAAACATGTCTAAAGTCAAACTAAATTCTGGACAATTCCATAAGAACAAGGTATTACAACTTTTAAAACTTAAGGAAATATAACTATTGTTCTATTAATATGAAACAAGCAAATGGTTCGGTACAAATTTTGAAACTGGACTGTTCACAATAAGTCACTTTCAGGGAGAACAAAAAGTTTCCTGAGAACGCTGCTGCTTTTAAATACAAGTATACCAAATGACCATGAACATAAATTATCCGACATTTTCAAAAATTAGGCGTTTCTCAAACCATCGTAAGGCGATGATGCATTAATAGTAAAAATCTATGCTCGTAGCTCGTACTTTTTATTATGATATTAACTAGTTTTTCATGTAAATTAAATTTAACTTTGTCTTTTTTTTCCATATTCGTCGCTGTTTATAAATGATTTTTTTGGGTCCGTAGGCAAAAGCCAAGCACCCTTATATTTTCGCGCGTGTGTCTCTCTGTCCGTCCGTCCGTCGCATGCTCTCACGGCTACACGTTTCGTCCGATGAATTTGAAATTTGGCATGTATATGTCTTGTACCTACCCACACATGTTAAAAATATAGCGACTTAAAAAAAAATTTTCTAAAAAAATTAGGGCAAAAAAACTTAAGGGTTAATTTTTTTTATATTTTTTTTAGACATCGTAAGGGGTATCATATTAAAGGGTACCTCGAGCTGATTACAAAAATATATAATTCTTTGGTTATAACTTTGATAGGGTGAGCGTAGGCACATTTGAAGTGGGTGTGAGTGTGAAACGTGTCCCCCCCCCCTCTATCTCGCTTATGTGAAGTACATAAAATCTGAAAAAAATCCTGAACATTCTTCGACTAAAAGTAAAGATACCGCTTTTTGGAAATTTCGAAAAAATCATTATTTTATTTTTTATTGACAAAATACTTTTTTTTATAATTATGGTCTTTTCGATGTATTTATATGGCTGTTTTCCGGTTCAATGGCTAAAAATACTTCAAATACTAAAGTACTTCATCAGAAGTTTGTTTATATGTTTTGAGAATATCAGACCCATAGAATAGATCAAAGTAAGCTTTTTAGTATTTTAAAAAACACCATCAACAAGATACAACTTAAACAATACAATGTTGCCTACGGACCCTCGTTGCGTGCTGGCTAGCACACACTTAACTTTTTTATCGAGACTTTAATAGACATTAGTTAGAAGTTACAGTCTATAAGATTAGATTTGGCACAATCGAAGGCGGGAAACAACAAATGTGGAGGTAGTTTTGGGGTTATGAAAAGGGAAAATCGGTGTTGCCATGTTATATTTTTTTTGTGGAACAGGGGTAGAGTAGAGCATATTTTTTCTGAAGTTGCATTCAACATGGGGGACCAATAAAATCGTTTTCCTAAAATTTTTTCCGCCTTTTGATTGTGCCAACTCTAATCTTATAGACTGTAACTTCTAACTAATGTCTAATAAAGTCTCGATAAAAAAAAAAAAAAAAAAAAAGGTTTATACCAGGGATTGAAAACTAAACCACTACTCACTGATCAGACGAGGTTTTTATGCCAAGCTTCGATTCTATAATAATGATATATAATAAAATAATGAAAGTGCATTTAATGCAACTTCCGTGTTTTATTTAATTATTCATGGAGATTTTTTCTTATTTAAACCGTGACAAATAGGCAAATAATTAATCGAAAATGAGACAGCATGATTATATATCAAGATTTTATTATATTGATAAAACCTCCGGGTTTTTATATTCATTCGATTTAAAAATTAGAATGAGTAGGTTTCACAAAATATCAGTCAAAACAAACCATTATGTTCATTAGCACAGGAAGAATTTATTCTTCACAAAGAAAAAACGAATCTACATTGGAAAGAGACCATATCTAAGCCATGCACAATGCACAGGGCCATTAGTTTATTGATGTGACGGTAGACATCTCTCATATGTATAATGTACAATGATTATAAAGGTAACAATGCTTCAGGAAGTGGGAAGAATAGACTGTTGCTGGCTATACCGAGAGACAACTTATTTATTTTTATTAGCTCGCTACCTCTTCTATCTATTAAGTTAAAACAGGTCCTAGTGTACTCTCAGATTTGCAGCTGTCACAATATGCACAACCTCACAAAAACATAACCTAAAAATACACAAAACCTTAAAACAAACATAACCTCAAAATCCTCTAAATACACACAAACTCAAATTACACAATACAACTGAATAGTGGCAATAGATTGAAATTCTGAATAGCGAATTATCAGCTGTTCCCTTTAAGTCCTTCATACTATGATGTATTTAATAAGATAATCACATGTAGTACGTGTGATATATATTTGTCATCTCCCTTGTCAAAATACTGGTATAGTTTAATATCCTAATACTCACTAATTATCAAGATGACAACCATTTATGTACTTATTTAATGCCAAATGTCACTTAATCACTTATAATTCATTATGCTGGCAAATCGCTAAACTTATTGGAATCACGAATTTGGCCATAGAGGTTGGTTTAAAAAAAAAAAAAAAAAACACCATGAAATCTGCTAAGATTTCATGGTAGCTGCCATTGTACTTTACACTTTTATAGTTGCCATATCTCCCTAGCTACTTACCTTGAATAAGTTCTTCAGCATAGTTTTTATTATTTGATCTCCTAAATAATAAAGAAAACGAAACAGAGTAAATACCAAGAACAAGGGATAATACAAAAATAAAAGTGATTATTTAATAACTAAAATAATTCCAGAAAGTTCAACAATTAAACGACAAGGGGAAATCTTAAGGAAGGGTGAAGTGGCAAGGATTAGCCCCAGATAGTAAGAGATAGTAGATATAAATTAATCTTCTACACTTTTGTTATTCAATAAGCATTAATTGCCAACTAAATAACCTTTTATCGGATAAGTGCATAAATAAATAATTTAATTTCCTTAAGAAACAAAAATAAATAACTAATTTATAGATAAATTTGGAAATATTTATTACTGTATCATTAACTCGGGCAGATTAAAAAAAAATACATTCTTCACTTACTAAGTTCTAAAATGATCTAATTAAAAATGTTGTTCTAATTTATTAATCTTAAAAAGATATATAGATACAAACTACGAAAATAGGGTCATCTAATACAGCGGCTTAATTCAACAAGCGTTTCTACTGAGGAAGTCTAAAAGCTAGTTTTAGAACACTGCGCCAGCTTTATAAATAGAAAATTAAAAATTATTAACCATCAAGAAAAAAGATCAATAGATTAAACTGCAAATAAAGTATAAAAAATTGATTGACTTGGGGGAAAACGATATCTCTCACATTTATTGTTTATTTATTTCTCGTCGTAAAATCCGCTGAATGCCTTGACATAAACCACCAATGAATGGAAACTTGAAATAAGCTTAGATATTATTAAGTTTAGTTTTCTTTTGTTATAGATCCTATAAAAAGAGGTTTAAATCAAAACAAAAACATCAGGATATTGAGAATGATTTCGTTTGTGTTTTTAACCGAAACCTGGGTTTTTCTGAATTTTACTTATAATAAAAACCCAGGCTTCGGTTACAAAAACAACACATACCATACACACATACTCATACATTTTCATATGTATTGATTAACAAGCAAAACTTATAGAATGTTAGGTGAGGGACAAAAAGAAAGGGGGAAAAATATAGGAAAATAGTACATTAAAAAATAAATAATACATTATTTCATGAAAATTATTATTTAAAAAAGAAAAAAAAGAAAAACAATTTAGACCTGTTTAAATCAGAATTAATACATAAATTACGAGGCTTTATAAATTGACAGAGCAAAGTTAAACCTTCAATTTATAATGTAACAATTTATTAGCATTTAGATAGAATAAACTAAATTAAGAGGTTTTTTTATATTTAATTTTCTTTTTAAACATTGAATTGAACCAGAAGAATTTAGACTAACAATGTTGCGTGTAGAAAATTATACAATAGAATGATAAAAGAAGCGAACATTTAAGTTCATAAGCGGTGGTGTTTGCATGACTAAAATTTATAATTAGATCTAATTTGTATAATCAATTAAAAAACAAAAGTTATAGTTACAGCAAAAATTATGAGTTTCTACAGAGTGAAACTTTTTTTTTTTTTTGACAAATTCCCAAGTGAATAAAACTCAAAAGCCGCAAAATAATAATTGCATTGTCAAAGCAAACAACAGGAATCGTCAGAATCAGCTCACTAAAAATAATAACTTTCAAGTGGAAGTAACCAGCCTCTACAAAACGTAGCTTTAGTGGTTTTTCAACAATTAACTTTCGACTAAATTTTACTTAAAAATAATCTGCAAATTGGTATGGCCATACGGTTTCTTCGCAACCTAATATGTTGATCCCATTGCAAAATGAAAAAGTAATTTAGGACCTGATTCGATTCCCAGTGAGGACACATTTATTTTTAAGCAATATTAAACTTTTATGGAAAGTTGAAATAAATAAACATTATAATAGTTAAATGTATAAGCTTAAGCTGATATTAAAGCAAGAGAATTTGAGGATAGCATGGATTTTTAACTTCTGGTTGATGATACCCCATAATCCTCAAATTCTACCCACATTGCAATTATAAAAAAATGTAGAGTGGTTGCTACATCCTATAGATGGATTGGACCAACGAAATTATAATGCAAACAATGTACATATTTATTTAATTATGTGACATGTGCACTTTATACACATATATATATTTTTTTTTTTTTAAAAATCAGAAAAGACGCATTAAAAGCTATAATTAATACAATAAGAAAGCGATTAAGATAAATTATATCACAAGTAACACATTATGTTTTAGATAAATTATTTCAGATACAATAAGTATTGATAAAAAAAAAAAACACAAAAAACCATCAATGCTTATATGTATTGCTGGTCAAGCATAACTACGACACATTTAGGAGAAGAAAGAAAGAATCCTCAAAACCATGCACTACACCACTTTTAGGGTTACATATTAATCAATGTTGTTAATAATTCTTATTATAAATTCTTCTATGAAAACATAAAAATATAAAAGAACTAACAAAATAGATGTAGGGATATGATTAGCGTAATCGCAACTCGTTTAGTCCTAACACATACCTGTATATTGTATATGGTACGAATCCCATATAGGAACCAACAAAGGGTATCAAATAAGTAAGAAGTAAGGTGGATTCAATAGAAAGACACAAATTATAAAACTTCTACGCTAAAAATTAACAATGAAACAATAAAAAAGGATTGAGCGAAATTTATATTTTGGTTTATAAGAATAAAAGGTAAAAGTGAATTAAATTTAAAATCTATAAATATATCATATCTAAAACAGCTGAAAGAAAGAAAGCGTTGAAAAGGTAAAAAACGAGAAAGCTATATAGTACTCTAGTTTCAACCACGAAAAGTAGATACCGTGTTAAGATAAGAGGAAGTTCAGAGAGAGCCAAGTTTCTTTTTTTACTTTCAGCCCTTTTTAAGGAAAAGAACGACCTGAAACTCTCAAGGCTTTTGAAACAGGAAGCAAACTGTGCGAGGAGGTGGAGCCAAGTCAATAATCCAAATGATTCCATCTAGATGGCTATCTGTAAAACAATAGACCGGCACCAAGTAATCCTATCTACTTGCTAAGTTTTAGATAAGATACCGTCCGTTTTAAACTTACTCAAACCAACCTAAAACCCATAAAAAAACTTTAACAAAGTAAGTTGTTTCTACTAAGATCATGCGAAACTTACTTTTCAATAATATTTGAACAATAAAATATTATCAATTTTTTAACAACACTTAATGGATACTTAATTAATTTTAAATACCAAGTATGGTTATAATTTGCTGTTTCTAAATGACTGATGATAAATATATGTATTGGTAAAATAAATGTATTTAAAAAAAAAATAATAAACTTATTGAAGACTTTTTTAACTTTTAATTTCTAAAAGAAGAATTTGAATTTGAATTTTTATTAAATACAATAATATTTTATTCTTTTTTGTCTTTACCACATAAATCTTGCAATCTATTCTAGACTATCTTAGCTTTCAGTTATTATCGTAGTTGGATTCCTGAAATGATTTTTTTTAGAATTTCACAGACAAAATTTCTCCATATAAATCATGAAAATTGTTGATTTATCGCCCAACATAAACGATTTTGTACAAGTAATTGTTATCAGAAATGCATAATTTGCAAATTTTAGCTTTCCAGATAGTCAGGAAGTGGGATAAATATAGATTATAAAATATATCGATACACGCACTGCTACAAATCATAAATATTTCTTACAATTATTCCAGACAAAACAATTTAAGCTAATAAATAACGTGTAATAGATAAACTTCAAAAGCGTAATCATAGCTATCTAGAAATCTATTTGTTCATAGTTAGACCTTATCTACAAAAGTTTTTATTCATGTCTATTAAAAATCGGAGTCTCGGTCGGGTTTTCTTTCTTCATTTTCATAAATTACATCATCAAATATAGCGATGATACAAATTATTCGCAATTATAAATTTAGATTTAATTAGTTTATTGCATACAAATTATTATTTTAATTTTATAAGCAACAATTTAAAAAGCTATAATACATAAATGTGTCGCAGATAAAATTCAACATACATTTTTTAAACTATTCAATAAATCCTAACTTAAAAAAGTAAGGTGCGCTTCACGTAAGTACGTGAGGCGATAATCGCCGGCTTCTGCGCGACGTAGTTAAAATTTTTTAGTATAAAATTTTAATAGTTCATATTCTTATTCTTATTATAATAGTTAATATTCATATTCTTTTTCTACACTTTAAGACCTTGAAATTGATGTAGATATAACATGTCATGGTACTAAAAACTTTTTTCTAGTCGCCCGCCGTATTGGCCGCCATCTTTAAAATGTTGCATTTGAAATCCACTTTCCCCCCTGGCCACCCAACTTCGAAATATAAAATTGGAGTATATATTTTTGAAAGAATATTTGAATTCTATTGTGAAAAGTAATCAAATTTTACTTGAAACTTTTTTTTTTTATATTTCTAATATTTTGCCCACTATAGAGGGGCACAGATAGCAAAATATCCCTTCCAAATACAGTAAAATATTAACACATATTGTTATAAAGTCTAAACAGTTTGAGATAAATTAATGGAACTTGGGGGATCTGTACCGTGTAAAGGGAAGTTTGTTTTGATAAAATCTTGCAGTAGGGGCAACCTCCCATTTTGCCCCCAGGCAACCCAACTTCAACATTTCAAATTGGAGTGTATATTTTTTATAGCAGTTTTGGATTTTGCTGCGAAAAATAAGAATATTTTAATTCAAACTTTTTTTTTTCTATCTCCAATATCTTGCCCCCTATATCGGACAAAAGTATGAAAATGGTAGATATTAGTGCCTGGGGTCAAAATGGGTAGTTGCCCCTAGTACGCGAGTGGATAAAAGCAAACTTCCCTTTACATGGCACAGATCCCTCAAGTTCCATTAATTTATTCCAAACTGTATAGATTTTATAACGATGTAAGTGTTACTGTTTTACTATTTCCGGAAGGGTTATTTTGCTATCTTTGCCCACCTATAGGGGGAAAAATATTATAGATAGAAAAAAGTTACGTGTAAAATTGTATTATTTTTCACCGTAGAATCCAAATATGATTTTAAAAATATACACTCCAATTTGAAATTTTGAAGTTGGGTAGCCTGGGGGTAAAGTGGGGGGTTGCCCTTAATGCGCGATAGCATGAAAACCAACTTCCCTTTACATGGTACGGATCCCCCAAGTTTCATTAATTTATCTTAAACAGTTCAAAAGTTAAGAGGGGGGGGGGAGAGAGAGACACTTTTGGACCACCCTGTATAATGAATAAGCGAAAAATTTAGGTAATTCAAAAAAATTTAATTAAAGCGAACTAATTATGAAACCACAAAGGTTTCTTCAGAGGATTTTTGAAATTGAGAATAAATTTTACGAATAAAATGTGACAAATAAAACATCAATTTATAAAAACAGTGGAAAAATCAATTTTATAACAACTAAGAAACCTTTCCTGAAGCCATATTAAAACGATGAAATTTTTTGATTATTGAAACACAAAAACTATGTGTAAAAAAAGAAAAAAAAATCACGATCCTTCTACCTTTTTTCACATAGGATCATTTCAGTGACACGATAGAAAATTGGAAAATTAAAACCTGACCGAGGGAGAAGGGAGGTTATTCTGCCTGTCAGATCTGTAACACAATACTTCCCTTTGGACAAATAAAAAAAAGACAAAAGTAGAGAGAAAAAATTGAAATTGTCCGAGATTCAAAAAGCCATTAAGACGAGATTGCTTCAGATTAAAAAAAAATGTATTGGTAAAATAAATGT
>KZ652115.1:137627-158306 GCA_001010745.2 Gerris buenoi
TATATATATATATTCTATTATTATTAACGAGAGAGTAACAGACCGTGTCAAATAGTCCTGATAAAGCGAGATGCAAGAAGGGTTCTTATATTTTAGATCCTAAGGACAATTCTTTTCATTCAATTTCATGCAATTTGTACCAGAATACCCATCTATTTTTTGTCTGAAAAAAAGGGGGGAAAAGAGAGGAAAAAAGCCATTGCTTTCCATTCATTCTGAAAAAAGGAAGCTCAAGTATAAAGTAGATTGGAAGGGTAGGATCCCCCTAGCATGGGAAGAAGAAGTCCCAATCAGAACAGTGTTAAGAACATGGCAGATCAATCAGCAGGTAAGCGGATTCTAAACCAATCACCGAACGGATTAACTACGTATCTTACCTGACCCTGACGACAATATACACACTCGCAATCCTTACCCTTTACCTTGACGCTTTTCTCATTAAAAACAACAAAACAAAGAAATCAGGTTAAACTCAGTAGAAAGCAATTACCAAAATGTTTTTTAGGGTCCGCAGGCAAAAACGATTATACATTCCTGCGTTTGTGTGTCTTAATTTCTGTAAACACGATCTCCGAAAATACACATCAAAACTTTCCAGTTAAATGTGTAATAAACCAAGCTCCATTTTTCATTATCCTTGTATTTTACCCTTTATTTTAAAGATATTAATTTTCAAGAAAGAAAACTCATTTTTATATAGAAAAAATTAAAATAATCTTCTTTTAGGCCTGAAGATGGCTCAAGAGGAGGTGAAATATTGTATATAAGAGCAAGGTGAATTATTTTATTATATGCATAGACCTCAGAAAAGAATATTCAAAGAATTGAAAATGTATTATCTTGGGAACGGTTTGGGTTGGACACTTCGGAGTTGTTTCATTGCATTTGGACAGCAAAAATGCAAATTTATGTAAAGTTGTTTGTTTTAAAATAAATGGTTCAAAAGTTAGTTAACGAACTTCTCCAATTCTAAATAAATTCCTACAGTCCGTAGGTATTTAACACAAAGGAGTTCTTATAGTGTGGACTAAAAGCACATGCTTGGCCAATTTATTTTATTCTACATAACATTTTACTTCATTTAATGGAAATGAATTTAATTTGAAATGATTTTATTTTATTTATTCGTGCTACTTCTTAATAAGGTAATAATAATGAAAAAGTTATAATAATGCTATTTTTACTGGTCTTATATTTCTTTGCTCTGTAAGTTTCAACGCACGTTCCCGTTACCCCAATTTTTAACCACTTCCCGTTTTAAGGTGAAGAATATAGAAAAAAAGTTGAAAATAAGACCAGTTTTTAAATGATATTTTTATATTAATTATTATTTAGATACTTAAATACCTATTCAACACATAAAATAACGCACCAAGGTCATAAGAGATGTTAAAGAGACAAGGAATACCATGCAGCTATTTGAGGAAGAATATATCCAGAATTGTTCAGTGGTTAGATAATTCGAACGAAAGGAAAATGAGGTTCAATTCCCATCTTCGGGAATATTTCTATGTCTTGTACTTATACAACTATTCCATAAGAAATAAAGAAATGTTTAGCTCATACTAGCATTTAACAGTACACAAAAGTACATAAAAATATTTCTGATTATCATCATTATTATTATTATTTTTTTTTTTGTCTTAAGGTCATCTTTTTTATAATTCTATCTACAGGATGCATGAAACGCTCTGATAATCTCAAATGAACATGGGGCAATGAAACCAATGAACTATTGATTGGAAATCATTCACCTGATAGCTGTTTAGAAAAGATATCGAAACATTTTCTTTTATCTTTGTCTATTTCAAGAGTGAAGCAGTTACGTGAAACAATTCTAAAATTGTGTTTTGTGATATTTTTATATTTTAGGGGGGTAAATTAGGAAAAAGCCCTTATATAGCTGTTTTTTCAAAATGGTTCCTTAGGTTTTGGTTGCAATTGAAAACATTGTTATTATTCTTTACACCCCTTTTCAAGACGGTTACGAATATACCTCATTTATTTTTGTAGCTCAATTTTGACTTTTTCGAGTACAAAAAATCACAGGGGTATGGCTGGACGATTTTTTGGGAAAAAATAAAGTTTGTCCGATCTTTATAAAATTTCTTATGCTTATAAAAATGAAAAATACAACACGAAAGTGCTCTCGGATTTTTTTTTTTTTTTCACGACTCTTAGTTTTCGAGAAAAAGCCACTCAAAGTTCATATTTGCCAATTTTGGCCGATATCGATTGGCCATTTCTTGGGCTTTACAAGTGGTAAATGAAAAAAGAAAGGCATATTCGTAATCTACTCAACAAGAGCTTTAAAACTACGCATAGTTTGTATGGGATTGTCGACAACTTTTTTTGTCCAAATTTTCCGGCTCGAAATCTGGGCCCAAAAATAGGGAAATAAATAAAAAATTCATAATATGAGAAATATTGCTTTGATTTGATTAAAAATTTGTATACATGCCTTATTTAATATTTGGAACTAAGAAATATTAATGTTTGAACATTTTTGTATATTTGTACCTTTGGTACAAACGGTACCTAATGTGTTACACTGCTGCGCAGCAGCAGTGCATATATTTTTTATCTACACTGCTGCTGCGCAGCAGTGTATTTATAACTTTCCGTCCATACTGCTGCGAAGCAGCAGTCTATACTTTTCACACATTCGTACTGCTGCGCAGCAGCAGTGTATATATTTTTTTCCGTCCGCAGCAGCAGTGTGTATATTTTCTCCGTCCACACTGCTGCGCAGCAGCAGTGTTTGTATTTTCTTACTCATTCACACAGCTGCGCAGCAGCAGTTTGTCGATTTTATTTGGTTCCGTGCATTGTTGGTTTAGTCGATCTAATTGTAGCCGTCATTCTTGGCGACAAGTTTTCTAAATAAGTTTTCCTAGTGTTTAATTTCACGTAATATGACCGACCATGAGAGAAGACTTTGCGGAAGCCTTTCTGGGGGGGGGGGGGGCATTGCTTTGTTTAATTTTGATACATTTTGACTATTTTTAAAATAACTCAATGTAAGTGTACAAAAAAATAAAAAATGTATTAATCAATTATATATACAATAAAACTCAAGTCCAAACTAATATAAGTACCCGGCCACTAGATGGACGCAGGCTGGCCGTAGGCCAGCCGAGACCAGCTAGTTCCAATTAAAATTAAACATACACACTTTATTCCACTTTCCACTAATCAATTACATAAAATCTATAATCGTCCAGTTATTGCCAATTATATCGTTCGTATATTTGACAAAACAACGATTCTGCAAATCACTTATGTAAAGATTACTGTTTCTTACAGCTAGACGCACGATCACGCAGAGAACATAATTGATTTATCAGGGCGTAAAAAGAAACGGCTAAAAAATATAATCCAATAATAAACACGTACCAATCTCTAACAAATTATTTATGTAGAGAGTTTCTTCATTTCAATATTACTATTATTATATCTTTCAATAAAATAGAATTGCTTTACAATTGTAAA
Organism: Gerris buenoi; assembly: GCA_001010745.2. Taxonomy (NCBI): domain Eukaryota; kingdom Metazoa; phylum Arthropoda; class Insecta; order Hemiptera; family Gerridae; genus Gerris; species Gerris buenoi. The sequence continues at coordinate 141,120 of KZ652115.1, forward strand.
AAGAATGATAAATATTACAGTTATTTTCGAAACTTTGTGAAAGTGATGAAATCATTTGAATGTATTAGTAGGAATTTTTTCGGGTCGTGAGTCCACGTTCCTCCTTTTAAACTTTTTATTCGATAAAGAATTCTTCCTTTGAATTTCTTTCGAACTTCCTCACGGACTTTTCATATTATTTACTTTTTTTGCACGGTTTTTCCTTTTAAAAGTGCGCCTTTTATATTTTTCCTTCTTTGCATTATTGGAAAACAAGTTCAATTTTGAGTTTGAAAGGTAAAATATTGGAAAAAAAAAAAAACGTTCTTAAACATTATTATTTATTTTTCTTTTTCAAAAGAGATAGAATGAGATTTAATTTTTGTTTTATACGTAATATATTTTATCTACGATTGATACGAAATATAAACATTTTATCATCTCTGTTTAGATGCGTAGAAAGTGATTATTTTTGTATTTGTATTCATTGCGCGTGCGCGTTCATAATTCACACCTTAACGCACGATTAGCTTATTTGTTTACATTTAACAAAACTAATTTGCTGTGCAAATTTTAATTAAGTAATTTAAAATGTTTTAAATAAATTAATCAAACTTGTTATTTAATGTTTTCTATCATTATTCGGTACAAAGGAACGATACACTAATTTTTGTGAGATACGAAAAATGTGTGAGTACTCTTATATAATGTATATAATCAGAAGTGAGGAATGTTATGAGAGTTTGTTTGTGGTTCAGTAGCAGCAGCTGATGGAAGCCGGGAAAAGGCAGGGGGAGGATTGGTGTCACGTGCCATGTTCTTACAACAATTCTTTGCTGAGGATGAGGAAAATGCCAAGAGACGTATCTCGTCACTTAGTATAGGGGTGCCATAAACACACAAAGTTTGGACAACTTCCGGTACTTGCATTTCATCAAGGCTGCTACAAAGAGCAGCAAATTAAGTCTTGTGCGACTTAAGTCTAGTTCTTTACTGACAAACAATTCTACTAAAAACATAATGTTATTTTTTTGGGCCAATGAGTACATAAGATGCAATTGAGATGAAAAATAATATATATATAAAATAAAGATATCAAATTTACAGTTCTAATTATCAAAAAAGGAAAAGATAAAGACAGGATCGTCCATAACTGTAATTCAGTTGGAGATAATATCCATCGCGTAATCAGCAACAGTAAGAGGAAGACTGTTGTTATCTGCAAGTTATCAGAGACACGTCAAATAACTGGTATCTGGTATTCGCCTTTATCAATATAAATTAATAAATCAGATTTCTAAATATTTTGAAGAAGAGGCGAATTATTCTCGTGATTGATACTGAAAGTTCTTTAAACAAATTCAAATGAAACAAAATAAAGATTCATGAATTAAAATAGACTGCCAATGACAGTGGCACATGTCACCGTCGCATCCAGTTAATGGAGAAATGGTTATATGGGAAGTTAAAGTTTGGTTATTTAGACCTGCTTCGATTCCCAATTGAGTCAAACGTATTTTTATTTAATAATAAATGAAAGCAGAAAGTTGAAACTTAAATGGGACTAATAATAATAGGCTGATTATGACTATGACCTACTAGACAAATTTCAATAATATATCGGACGAAAAATTTTAAAGTTATGGTGTCCTCACATATTTTGAACTACTAACAGATATAAGACCAAAAATGACCTCTCGTATCCAAAACAGATTTGAGTCTAGATTTTTTTTTAAATCGAAGATATAAAAAAAAACCCCTTAAGAATGAGGAAAATGATTCAGTTACCTTCGGTAAGATCCGGAACAAAAAACTATCTTCTTGGAAATATGTAGCTACCAAATAATTTTCAAGCTAAAATAAAAGAATATCATCTAATGCGTAAGTTAAATCGGAAAAAGTTTGAGTTTTCGATGTAGAATTTCTACATATATAATTTTATTAATTTAAGAATGTAATATTGGAATTTTTATATATAAATTAAAATGCGCTAGGTTAGATGAACAAGGACTGGGAGAAGATGAGCAAAGTGGCCTTTGTCAGTTCATAAAGGTCGTGATCCCCGACGAACCAATGCGACTATGAGACAGGGTGCCAGCACAGAGCACGACTCGGCCAGGCCATAGTGCACTGTACCGGGAAAGCACTGGACCGGACAATCACCTCGTTCCAAACACAACCCTCTTGAATATCTAACTTTAGTCTCGACTAACAAACGCGATTAGGTCTCAAGCAATCTCGGACATTTTTTCTCAATCAGAGAAAATCACTCATTGACACAATTTTATTAGAGTTAGTCCTAATTCAGCTATATCGATGAATAATTTGAAATTTTATCGGATAAAGCTAATCTGGATTTCGAGGCATTATCACACTAAGTTATAAGAGAATAAAAAAGTCAATAGCATGGCAAGTAGCTTCCTTTGTAAGAATAATCAAGTGTACGCTTTGTGAGGGGAAGTAAAGTGTGACGAAGATTTTAATTAATATGAGTCCTCTGTGCGCTAACATTGACATTTAGCCAAATTTTATCAAAATCCAACAAGTAGTTTTAAAAATATGGGAGTTTGCTAAATATGTTAACGGACAGATATAGCTAGACACGTGACACGTGACCAAAAATGTCTCCTTTAATTGAATAAATATTGATCTTAATGAATAAACAACAAATTAGTTCTTCGGAACAATTACACTGCACCCGTTATCTTTATTAGAAATCTAACAGTAGTCCAAGTAAATATTTAAAGCCCCAGTAAATATTTAATAACTCTAGTTCTAGGATAAATTACTTAAATGATAAATACTCGATTTAAAGAGCATTAGTGTAGGTGTAAGCACCCCAATCAGAAATTAAATAGGTCAACAATTATTGCAGACGCCATAAGACCTCTAAAGGGCTGTTTTCCTAGTGCGCGTTAGACGCGCGCGTCTGACGCCCACTAGGAAAACAGCCCTTAAGTCAGTTTTTAAATAAAAAAAAACATCAAATTTAAACCTCAACCAAATTCAAACCTCAAATTCAAACCTCAATTCAAACCAATACAGTCAAATTCAAACCTCAATTTAAGGTGTAACCTTAAATAGAGAGTATAGAGGTGGAGGTACGACAAAAAGTTGAATGACCAAAGTTGTAGATCTTTTAAAATCAGTTGCCACTGGTGCAATCTGTTTTTTGAATGAATACGCCCACCATCTTTAATTTTTTAAGGGGGTAAAAATACTTCTTTTCTTTACTTTTCGGATTTTTTCAATCGGGATGGGCCAATTTACGGCCAAATGCAAAAAACCGCAAGTCTCTTGGTGATCTAGAAGTACCCTAAGCGAGTTTGTTTTGCGAGAGGTTTTGGCACTTCATATAATCCTAAGTCAACATAACTTTTTTTAAACAATTTTTTAAATTGTTAATAATTTTGGTTCTACAACAAGCGCAAAATGTTTTCGCTCTCCTCTGAAAAAAAAATTAATCGATTTCGTTTAGCCAGTCCTGCGCCTGTAAAGTCGAACTTATTTTAATTATTTTCCAATAAGAAATATTTATTTAACTTTAAAATAATAAAAGTTACCAACCTTATATTAATTAGAACCAGCTTTGCTCATCCAAACTTAAAGAAATCGCTTACCTGAAAACAAAACAAAAAATTATAGTTAAAAATTATTTGTTATTAAATATTTGTGTGTAGAACATTGATCAGAATTGAAATATTGTTGGATACTTTTCATACACACTCAAATTACTCAAATTATTTCACACTAATACAGTTTTTATGTGTGTATATACAGGGTGGGCCAAAAAAACCGCACTTTTTTAATACATGTAGCTCAGCTTCTGTTATAGATAAAGACATGGGGTTTGCGGGGTTTGAAAACTACCTTCTTCTTCTTTAAATATTGTATCTATAACTTAACAAACCAGCTATCTATAACTTAACTAGCCATTCAATGACGGTTTGAATTGGGGTATTAAAAAAAGTCGTTGTTCGGATAGTAATCGTTGAATGTTATTATAGTTTTGACAGAATAAGTAACCATATGGTGAAGTGGGGGTTCTTTATAGGTAAGTGAGAGGAGTCTCTTAGAGTTATAACAAACATTGAAGATGTGTTAAGCACAATGTTGCCTGAAAGTGAAGATCAAATGCCAAATTACACGATTATGCAAGATGGTGCCCCGCCCATCGCTCCTTGCAAACAATTCTATACTTGCCCAGCCATCATTCAGCTAGACGAGTGGCTGCCGAACAGTCCAGACCTTAATCCAAATAATTACTCTGTCTGGGTTTAGTTAGACAAATAGTGTACGTAGGAGGCAGACGTTCATGAACTTCGAAAGAGGATTCTTGGTGCGGATGATATGCGTCAATCAACTATCCTCCACAGGTGAAGGAGAGTGCAGGCTGTCGTAAATGAACAAGGAGGACATATTGAACCACACAAGAAGTAAATCTGTGAAATATGCAATAGTAGTTACTTTTTTAAATTTTGTTAAATATTCATTCTTTAAATACATTTATTTTATCAAAACTACCCGGACAACAACTTTTTTTAGGACCCTAATTTACCGTCATTGCATGGATTTCACCCAATAGTTTGTTAATTTATAGATATGAAATTGAAACCCCGCAAACCCCCATATATATTACAAAAGCTAAGCTTATAAGGGTTCAAAATAGTGCAATTTTATTGCCCACCCTGTATATATTAATAATACATAATATAAAAATATATTTTTTCTCTTTTTATAGATTCTGTAAATATAGAATAGTTCAGTTTTTATAAGGGTGAGAAAGTATAAGGGAAGAAATATATATATATCCTAAAAATAAATAACAAATACGAAAAAAGAAAGTAAGAGTGAAAACGATATAAAAAGAAGAATAAAATAAAAATAAAGTTTTCGATAACAGCAACAGAAAAGGAAGTGAGATTTAAAGAAAAACACTTAGAGATAGAAATTCTTATACATGGAAATAGAGTGAAAAAAAATAATAATATACTACTGGCTGGGATACATTCCGGGGGCGGAAACAGAGAAGACGGGGAACCCCAACAGCTGAGGGAACAAATCAACCGAACATTGGCAAGATACCGAGACACATATTATATATATATACGCTNCACCCCTATAGCTAAGGGCCACCCTAATATATATATATAAATGTATATAAATATATATGTGTATGAATATAAACATACTGACACGTTTCACACATCTGAGCCTTCTTATATACTCATATACTAACAAGTAGACCCTGAAATAGCGATAACCATAACAATAACAATAAAATCAACTCGAGAAAACGTAACACATCCCACATCCCTTACAAATAGTTTATACATGGGCTTACAAATAATAATTGGATTAGTATAATAACAAATGATTATTCATTTATACAAATGATAATTACATGAAATTATAAAGTACTTTACACTTTATATTGTAAAATACTTAGTACTTTAAAAAAATAAATAAATAAAATCGTCAGAGTCAGAACTGTTTTCGAAAAATAATTTTTAATAGGGGGAATGTTTTTGGGCGTTTGCGCCCCCGAATTTTGATCTAATACTTTTTTAACATATATGCCAAATTTACCGAAATCGGTTCAGTATTTTAAGCTTCACGTGATATTACACAGGACTGACTACATACAGACTGTATTAATAAACATAAGACAGAAATCAGACAATTTTTTTGCACAAATTTTCGCGCCATCACAATGCTCTCTCTTTATATGTATACTAGGTATATGAGAAAGTATATAAGAAAAATTTGTACACACGTAGGGGTTTTATAGTTCATGGTACACGGTACACTAGTCTTGGCGTAGAGTACATTGTTCTCTATTCTCTATAGGTAGATTAATCTTCTAGATACACTAGAAGATTAATAGTTGTTAGTAGTCAATATTATAAGACTATAATATTATAATTCTTCTAATATTAGCGAAACTTTGGGTTGTAAAAAGTACAGTTCTAATTAGTTTTGAAAAAACCGTATAGTGATATAATTCAAAGGCTTTATATTTATAAGTCAATAACACTAAATTTGTGACAAAAAATAAAGCGTAAAGAACTAACATTAAATTTTAAGCTTAGCAATTTAAACATTTTTTTTTATATTATATAAAAATAAAATTACACCTTGAACGCCAATGTCAATGTTTGACATGACAATGCTTTAGATTAGATATTTGGACCTTTTCAAATGAGGGATTTGGTGACCCTTGGCGCAAATAGTTGTATTAATACAACTATTAATACACGTGTGTAAGAAGGGAGGTCCGATGTACACACGTGTCTTTATAGCAACACGACACACCAAGGAATCACCAAACCCATTGAAATGAATTCGGGATTCGAACCTCAGATCCCTATGTTTCCGGCACAACGCTCCAACTACTGAGCAACGAGGGAAGAAAAGTAGCGCCTGAAGCGTTATTCGATTCCCACCGGTAGCGAATTTTTTATTCGTACTCCTCCCATTTCCTCTTCAATAATAATAAAACTGTATTTTTTCACATACTTTAACTTTGTGTTGAGGTAAAGCACTTGGAGCCCACAGTAAGCGACTTAGGACCCCGATAAACAGAAAAATGCATGTACTGCGGGCTAAGCAACCTGTAATATATTGCATCCAAGTATATCCACCCTCTATAAACCTGAGGATTTATACGGCACTTTCTCAGACTTTGTAAAACCCTTAATATTGTTAGCTTAATCTGTACACGAGTGTTTTGCTGATTACACAGATCGCACTTGCTTCTGGCTCCAAGTGCTTTACCATGACCAAACATTGTTATTACTGAATTTTAATTGCTCGTTCAAAGAAGTGAACATCATAATATAAAGTTGACGTGTATTTATTTCAAATTATCTACGTAGCTTATCGTAAAATAAATAATCAATTCAATATTAGTCTTAATTGGAACTATTCCCTATACTACCTTCAGTAGTATCAATTAACTATAACATTCTTCAAGAATATAACGCCGAGTTAAAAAAAAATATATATTATTAAAAATAAAAAATCTTCAACTATATCTTAAAAAAAAACTTTTTCCTTCTCCACGCATGATACCCCTTAACACTCATCCTCAGTCCTTGCCACCTTCGCAAATAAAAATGCAATACTGTCAGTCCACCATGACCCTCAAATTGCATCCAGTTACACCCAACATCACCGGCTACTTCTCGAACCTGGGTCTAAACAGTAGAGGATCCGGATTAATGAACAAAAAAGTGCACGTTACTTTTACTCTTCAGCATCTATGCTCCAGTCATTCACAACTAAGTCCCAATTCCAGAATCCGTTTTCTTCGCATTCACCTTGATCGACGATCAAGGTGCGACAATATACCTACTTACCTTTATACTTACCTACCAACTTACAAAGACCAAACTTACTGACATCTTAAGACGCTACAAGTTGCTGACCCGTCTTTTAGATTCTAGATCTAGAATCAAAATTACAACTGAGAAATAAACTCCTCATCTACAACTTAGTTTTAAAACCGGCTTAGATATACAGTTAGCTTTGGGGTAGCACCAAAACTTCCGACTACAAACTCTTTAATCAAAGACCCTTGGTAAAATCACCGATTATCCTTTTTAAGCATTCAAACTCACCCGCTACAATGATCCCGATATTCCTTCTATTTGGGACCTATCTATCTATATCCAGCTCCAGAAATTCCAGATTATTCAATATTCTATCACCCCAATCATAAACACAAACTCCTTACTTCCCAAGACATCCCTCACCCACCTCACCACCTCTGGAGGCAGTGGCCCAGAGATCTACTAAATATAGGATTATTTATCAACAGTTAATTATCACTCAACTTACTCCTTATCATACCTTATTAAACATTTTGTTTTAATAAGTTCTATCTTTTCTCACTCACTTGTAATTTTATTGTTAACCTTGGTCATATGTTTAATCGCATTCACGCCAAAAAGGTGATCATTATAAGTGACCATTTACTGAAATGAATTACAATAAAACACTGAATATATTATTAACGTTTGCGACTAAAAAAGGGATTATTGTCAATTAAATTTTAATAAAGAAATATCCTTTAAGAAAACCATTTTGTGGTTTAAAAACCACAAAATGAACAGAAACAATTCTGAATAAAATTGAATATTTATTAATTAATGTAGAGTTATAAAATTAATAAATAATGTATTTTAAGGGGTTTAAGAGAGTATAAATATTCATACTTTAAGACTCTGGATGTTAAAAAGGGGAATTTTAAGCGCGTTCAGTCTATATATATATATATATATATAATATATATAACCCGTTTAATCATAATAATTGGTGATTAAGCCTAGTAAATAAATGTCTGTGCAAGAGGAATAATGCAAATAAAGAGCAATAAAAGTAACGGAAGGGGCGTGATGTCTAGGCTAGGGGAATGGATTAGAACTTAAAACCATGTCTTTAGGAATTACATCTTCCAGGAAACCTTTACTTGTACTAAATAGAGTAATTCGGATATTAAAATTGATAATGGTAGCAGCAAGTTGATTCAGATAAAGAGACATTTTAGTTTTGAACGTCCAAAATTGAGTAAATAATCGTTAAGTTAGAGACCACTCGGAAAAACGATCTAATAAACATATTATTTTGATTTTAGCAGTGTCATCATCTTTTACCACCAGTATTCTCCGCTAGATTACAAACAAAAGCATTTTGATCTATTCTTCGTCTATAAAGATTTGTAAGCAATATTTTAAGAAAATGATATTAGATATTGAAAATAACCAATATTTGAAATCATATAAATGTAATCAGAACCCATGAGCAACCAATATTATAGATCATTATTATAGATAATTATAATTTTTTTTCTGCCAATCGCTTTTTCATCTGTATGCACCAACTTTATTTTGGCGACATTTGGGTGGTTGTCAAAAGTAGCCCACTTGATGGTCCCATATTAAATTAACCATCTGCGTACATTAAAAATATTGTATACACCTCTACAATAATTACAGTTTAAATACATCAATTCATGTGACATGTGGCCATTTGTAACAAAAATATACATTTATACAATTGTTGCTCGGTTGGAGCCGTCAACCTCTACAATTGTCCGTTTTTTTAATTTAAATTTTCTTATCATATCGATTTCCTAAATCGATCGTTGTAGCTTCCGATTATTTCAGCTATCGATAATTCCCCTATCGATACCTTTGACGAGACTCCCTGAGACGACGGGACGACGCCAGGAGACGCCATTTTTGCCGTTGTCGCAAATTTTCTAGTGTAAAAGAAGATTTCTCGGTAGAGGATTTTGTGGAGTTTTCCCTCATTTGGGGTTTTACGAAGTTCTGGTAGAGACGGGTACCTTCAGTTGAGGAGCCTTCGAAGTCGGGACGTTTTTTATATTTCCTTCTATTTCTTCTTTTAGTACTATACATTGTGGATTAACCTGGTAAGTCCTATTCATTTTTCATATTTTTATTTTTCCCTTTCGTTATTCTTTAGTTCCTTTCCTTTCTTCTTATTTTGGTGTCTCAGAACTTCCGACTTTCTTGTCCATAGATATACGGGTGTTCCGAGGTCCCTGGTTGGACGTTAAGGCCTTGGAGAGAAGAGAGACGTGGTTCTTGGTGATATTACTTACTATTACTATGGTGATATTACTATTCACTTTCAGATATTACATCTTTTTTTATTACTATATTTTATATGCTATCTATCTACTTTATCATATCTGATCTTTCTTTTAAACATTTACATTCTTAAACTTAACACTTTATACATTGGGGAAAAGGGTGGAAGATTTTTGAACACAAGTGTATTTATCATTTTATTATTTAAATTCAGTTAGGGGGAGATCTCTCTCCATTTATGTTGAGCTAGGGAGCATTAATTTTACATTTTTTTATTACAACTATTTTTATTTTATTTAACTACCTAGTGTTTCACTCGTTTTCTCTTTTCACCTGCAGAGACCGGGTTTGGTCATTTGTAAACCCCGGCAACCATATCACTTAATTACATTATACCATGGTAAGTAAGCCCTCTAATAAAAAAATTGATTTATTCACCACCCACACTTAAAAACCGTCTGAGTGTCGGAAAACCATCACACTTTCAGCATAAATATAGGACACGAGGCAGCTATAGGCAACACTAAATTACAGATTATTTTCTCAAATATTCAATTTAAAACTCATTAAGATTAAAAAATGATATAATTATTTTATCTGACAGCCCTAAATTCGATCTAGTCATTAGAAGAGCTTGTGTCAATGGACTTTACAATATCCATTCATTTTTCAAGTTAATGGACTCCAACATTTAGACTGGTGGAAAGTAAACTTAAACAAATGCTTTGAGTCAACATAGTCTACTTATCCAGATAACATTTATAGATTTTGCAATAACAATCATCAATAAATTACTAGATAGAGAAAGAAGAGAAGATGTTTACCAAGAGATAGTAAACGTAAAGTGGGAGAAGGGGGGGAGGGAGGAGTTTAAGAGAATAAATAAAAGATAGAAAGGATAAACTGAGAGCCAATAAAAAACAGGAGCTAAAATAAACGCAAATCTAAGTAACTTCGAATGTCCTACAATTCTAAATGAGCAAAAACAAAAACCGCTTTATTTCATTTAAAAATGCAGGTAGTTTTTCTGGGAAAAATCTAGTTTCCAAGATATTGATAAAAAATAATTTATGTTCAAACACAATAAATCAATTAAATTAAATGCTATGAGATTAAATTCAGTATTCCTGAATACTGAATACTATTGTAAAAGAACTGTTCGAGATTATCGAACAGTTATTTCCTGTTACCTTTCGCAGCGTCGATTAATTTCAAAGTTTCGTTGGATTAATATGAATTCAGAGTAAAAGCAGATTTAGACTTGAAGAAATGTGTGAAATAAAAAAAAGAAAGGTGAAGAAAAGTAATAACAGTTGCAAAAATGCTTTTTTATACTATCAACCCTTCTAAATGCACTTACAAAGGCATATAAAAAAAAAATAGAAGAGAATGAATAAAAAATAATAGCTTGAGGGAAGGAAAAGCATAGAAGAGGGGGAGATATTGAATGGAAGAAAAGAGTGTTTAGATAAAGAGGGAATATGGCATTGTGAAAGGAGATCCCAGAGGACGGGGTGAGAACCAAAGCTTGGACAAACGGTCATCAGCTATTTATTCACTTACTGATCGATTCCTACACTTAGCTTACCCTCGGCAACTAACTCCTAGCATTACTGGACATTAACCAACACCGGCTTCCACACAGCCATACTTAGCTCTATACCATGGAAATAACTTACTAATGCACAATAACTCACTAAACAACTAAGAGATCAAGTTAATGCATTATGCATGTCGAGAATTTACCTTGGACACCAGGATATATAACTTATTTTAATATAGATACCATTTTCACGAAAGTAGGTCGAAAATAATTATAACTTTGAATGAAAACCATTTGTTTTATTTTTTGTTTTATTGCTTGTGAGGTGTTTGTGAGGGTACCTATATAGTGGCACATAGCTTCCACTCATCGGTTTTCGTACACTTCAATGATTTTATGCTTTTAAAACCTAGGTATTATTGTCAAATCCATCAAAATTGTTTTAATTTTTTACACGAATAAAATATCAATTTAACAACAATTTAAAAGAATGCAGACGGTTGAACTTAATCTGCTCCTTTCTGCGGGTTACTTTCGACAGACCAACTAAATGGTGTAAATAAATGTATGTTTGTGTGCATGTGAAAGAGAAACGAATGGGCGGGCGCAGATGATTGAAACTTAAATAGGACCAACAATGGGCAAATTATGAACAAACATTAAAATTTAAGTAAAATCGGAAAATTAGTTTTTAAGGTATGTTGGTTCGCAAAAATTGAGGGACAGATCAACAGACAGATGCGGAACCAAGAGTATTCCCAGATGTCTGAAACGGATGTATGGCTTCGAAATTTTGAAATCGGAGACATTAAAATTTTTTGTTCTTAAACCAAACACAAACCAGCAAGGTAAAAAGCTTCTTTTACCTAGAGTAAGCTCGGAAGCAAAATAAGGAGAACAAATATATTAATTAGGCAGTACTGGATTGTAAAACAAATCACTATTAAAGTATGATAAGGCGATGAATTTTAAATTTTTATATAAAAGCTTATATTGGCTCCATTTGGTTCTGTCAAGCGGAGACTTCAAAATTTAAGAAAATCAAAAGTATTCAATTATATTTTGGCCTTGTGTCATAAGTGCAGGTGTCTGAATCAAATCAGATACTCTGAGGTATTAGTTACCTCATTATACTCGTATTATGCTACGGTACGTTATCCAGTCGAACCACATATCTATATAATTGTACTGTTCAAAATTACATGGAGGATGTTTAAAGCTTATTAGATCCCCTAAGCCACCATTTTGCTATTACATACAACTATTTGATCTCCAGTCAAACCAAATATCCATTGTAATAACAATAATGTATTGTTTAAAATTATTAATGATAAACGTGTATATAGTTTATACTTATATCTGATTAACGTTATGTAGTAAAGACTGTAATTAACAACAATACCACACAAACCATGTAATGTTGTAGGTGAAAAAATGCATGTTTTATCTATCTGAGCCTCCTAATTACTCGAATCACATATGTATTTAATCGCATTATAATAGTAGAACAAACAATAAAAACAGTTCACAGTTAACTTTATAATCATACATTCCTCTCACTACCTCCTCTCCGTTCAACAAATATATTTTGTCATTTGCTACTATGATTAAAAAATCATTAACTTGTATTAACATTATGAGCACTGCAGTGATACTATTCGTGTTTTTATTGTTCAGTTTTTTCTACAATAGTCAAAAGCAGGTCGGATGTTAGTACTTGTTCATAGTGTATAGTATGTATAGTTAGATAGGCCTTTGTTCTCACATATTAACCCGGTATTGCAGATTGCAGTTCCATATAGCTAGTAATTTTAATCATTTTTTGATTAAGTTTGAGGCATACTTCGTTCTTTTTTTCTTCTTCTCAAAGTTTATACTCATAAAAGCATTGTGTAAGTTTTTACATCCTTTTTACGATATTGTAAAAATGTATTTTTTTCTCTACCTCTCTTCTATATACAACAATTGGTTAATTAAGATAAACCATCTCATAACCATAAAATGCTAGACTTTACAAAAACCCTGCTTTTTGCAATTTTTTTTTTTTTTTTTTTTTAAGTAATTTTTTTTTTAAAAGTAATAATTAAACACGAAATTACTAAGTACCCGACATTTCGCTGAATGTACAGTTAAAGTATTTTTATTTAGCTTTATATCTGATTTTTTCAATCAGCTGTTGCAAAGCGTAGATAAAAAGAAGCATTGAGGTTAGCTATAGAATTAGCCAAAAATTAAAAATAAATAATAATAATGCGGATTTATCGACATTTCGGAGAAATTTGTTTACTTGTCTATACCTTGAAGAAGAATATGTATTTCCTATACCTTGAAGAAGAATATGTATTTCCTTGTCTGTACCTTGAAGAAGAATATGTATTTCCTTGTCTATACCTTGAAGAAGAATATGTATTTCCTTGTCTATACCTTGAAGAAGAATATGTATTTCCTTGTCTATACCTTGAAGAAGAATATGTATTTCCTTGTCTATACCTAGAATAAGAAAGAAATCAATTTTTTCGACGGTAAATCTACATTTTTATTTTTCGTAATTTTGACTGAGCTATCTCAGTCTGATAACCACATAGCTACAGATTAAAAGGTTTACAGTTTTAGCAAATTATACCAACTGGTTGTCTATTTTTTTAAACGAATGATTCGGGAAACTTGGTGGAAAAATGGATAATAAAATTTATTGAAAAAATTAAAAGAAAAGTTTATTATTTTGGCGAAATACTTATTTTCAATTCAGTGAGATTGAGGTAATTAAACGATAACTGACACCGTGAATTGTGGACTAGGGTATGTATAAAGAACATAGGTAGAAGGTCGGAGAAGAAAAATTGACCATTCGACAAGAGACAGTGTCTAGTAATGAGATGAATCTGTTTCTTGAATAAATGCAACAGATCGTGTCTTAAACACTGGCGCGTCTTTCATAAATATATCCTTTAAACGAATATAGCTGAAGTAAATTTAAACTTGGTATTACAATGAGAGCTGTTAGTGATCTCAGTCGGGTCAACTCAGATTCAAACAACAAGCTAGTCTGGACCAATAGACGAGACACAGCCAACATTTCAATTAGAACCAATTTACCGTTTTATCTTCCTTCTCTTTGCACAGAGACCATAGGAAACCTTCTAGAAATGTAACCTCAACCTCGACACACAAGTAATAACATTGCGTCGTCCCAGCCTCGAAATAAATCTGAGGTCAAGGATCTATTAATCTGAATAAACTAGACTAACGACACTTCTTACTTCAACTACAGATTAGAACACTATTCACGTAACAATAATATAATAATAGGTTTGTTCCAACCACACCTCAAACTAGTTTCAAACTGTACCACGCATGTCCATTAGCAAAAAACGTTCAAATATGGTCCGATACGCAAGCGTCGACGGTTCCAAACCAGTTTGAAGTGTGGTTGAAACAAACCTATTAAATCATAGGATTTGATCCGTTCACTGATGATGAAAAACTAAAGAGGTCAAAATCAGTTTGAAGGATTAGCCTCAATTGGATAATAAACTAATTACTTTTGCAATTCAATTTTTTTTTTACTGTACCAATTTTTGCTCTATTCCGATTAGTTCTCATGGTATCACTATGATCCACTGATTAGTTATCAAGTTATTACTCTGATTTGATGATAAGTTCTCATGTTTATACTCTAATCCAATTATTAGTTCTTGAGATATAAAATCTCATAATTATGTTATAAAACTCCCTTGCGGGGAATCGAACATGACCCTTTGCATCCAAAGCTATTTTCTAAGGAACTAGATTTTTCCCGGGAAAACAGCTTAGTTGGTAACATTAAAAACAAAAGCAAAAAAAGCCAAAAACTTGGTATCGGATGACTCAAAATTATAACAATGTATAACTTAAACAAACTAAAACAACAGAACAAGAAGAGGAAGTTAAGAAAGGCATATTGCCAAAGAATAGCACAACTTTGGTACAAACAGTCTCGTGTATTTTTATGTTTAATTGCCTCATCGTAAGGCATTTTATGACTTGTTTGTCTAAGCAAAATTATGGTTTTATTTTAAGACAAAGAAAAGCGGATATTTTTTTTTTCTTGTGTGTATTTTCAAATTACATACAAAATCCAACTAAAGTTTAGGTGACCTTCGGCAGCCCTCGCTTTATAGTTGGCCTGAATCCCGTTTTATTTTTTATTACTAATTACCTTTTATTTTAAGGTATTTTACATAATTAAGAGTGGTCTTATTTTTAATCTAAAGATAAATATTTCACTATAAATCTGAGGAACTATTTCATTCCTTGAAAATAAACAAATACACATTATGACTTAAAAACTGCTCTGATAAATATGATATAATCATTTTAATTCGTTACACCTTCTGAAGTCATATTTATGTCTACAATATTTTGATTTAAAAAATGGTTTGGCCAGAGTGCAAAATCCAACAATATTTATAAACTGGTCTTCTCGATCTACTATCAATATCACAAGTATTTATAAACAGCTCTACTTAATATACCTTCTATGTATCAATCTTTTAGATATTTATAAATATTAGTGTATTTATTTTTGTATCTGAAATTATTTTTGTGGTGGAAATAAATATAATTATTATTATTATTATTATTATAGTTGGCCAATAGTTGCTTTGTTCCTCGAATTTAAAAAGTGGTTAGACAAAACGAACCAAAACGGCAATTTAAATCATGTCATATGTTCTTTAATTTAAATATTTTGTTAAGGGTCATAGTATGGTAGGCTAAACGAGGTTAGCCTAACATATTAATGGTCTTTTCCCTCCTAGATTACTTTTGGTAAGCAACAAAAAGGCTTAATTATTAAATAAAGATAATTTAACTGAAAATGATCAATTAAATCAGTCAATTTAATCCTTGTCAGAGATTGAGCACACAAAAAAGTCTGGACGAATTTTAAAAAATTGAAAAGTAGATACATATTTTAGACTAGGGTCTCTTCACTCAAAAGCCGGATGGATTATTTGTCAGTAATAAGAGCTGTAGCTGGAAGATTTTACTAACCGTAGACTCACAGACACCTAAATCGATTCCATTTCCATTCATACCCGGCTCCGGGCAGGACGTCAGAGCTAAGCAGCCTAACTATACTTTAGCCTCTTAAATATCTTTGTAAATTGGCCGCGAATCACTCTAGTCGTAAAAACAAGCGTCTTTCACTAATAATATGAATCCCCCACAGGCCTAACACAGCCTAACAATTAGAGGTTAATCGGCATTTTACTAACAGAATTCAAAGAACATTTGTCTCAAGTTAAAATCATTCCTCAGCGGTAAAGTTAAACAACAAATTCTATACATTCTGTCACATCCTCAATCATTGGAAGAAGTATACTCCATGTCTATGTTTCACACTAGTCTTTCCCATTCAAAATATAACCCGAAATGAAGAAAATAAAGCAGCAACATTAAAATTTAAAATAAACAAAAAGATTCAACATTTTAAATTATTAAAATAAATGCATTTTAAATTAGGGGTAAGAAACTGGCGCAAGCTGTCAGTAAATTTATCGTTTACTTTATCAGTTATCAGTTATACTACTTGGCACAGCATCGGTAGCTGTCAGTGAATTCAATGCTTACTTCACTAATTATTAGTTTCACCACTTGCCACAGCATTGTGTTAATGAATTCAATGTTTTCTTTGATACTTATTAGTTTAACCACATACATCAGCACTGTAAGCTAGAGCCATCAGTAAATATACTATTTACAAATAATTCCGCATTAACAATTACAATTATAAATTGAGTACAATTAACAATATTAATTATGGAGGTCAAAAAGTAAATACTATCAAAGAGTTTAGGGCGCAGAATATTCCGTAATAATAATAATTTGTACTAATTGCTCACACTTCAATAACTTCCAGTCTGCATAATGTACTTCCATTCTATAATGTAAAAATTACGTTTATATTTTACAGTTGAATTTCCTTTCATTTCACCCTTGATCCAAATTAATTATCTATTTAAAGCACTCTCTCGCCAAAGTAAATAAATATATATATATATA
>KZ652115.1:202473-223475 GCA_001010745.2 Gerris buenoi
AGTACAGAATTAGTTAGTAGACCAAAAATCAAGTCGATGTTATTTTCACACTTGATAGGTTAGTTATTCAAATATTATTAAAAATCAACGTTGTCACCTGTCAAGGGACAAGCTAACATCGACTTGATTTTTGGTCTACTAACTAATTCTGTACTCAGGACCATGAAAATCATACTGTCCACCATAATTGGTGAGACATGGCCGCTCTCCACCGGTTTGTTTTTTTCAAACGCCTATTGCCAAGCTATGTCCCGCAGACAAACATAGCCGACTACATATTATTAAAAGGCGCTAAAAGATTGACTTGTATACAAATTTCTAGCTTGATGTTAGTCAGACACTTTTTTGCACGCTATCTCCTGGACTATAACCTACTTGAAAAAGAAAAATTGAGGTTGAAGAAAAAAATTAATAATAATAGTAAATCTACTTTTTAGTTGTATTACTTGAGATAAGAAAGGATAATATTAGTTATAATTCTAACCCTGTCAAAATTCTACGAATTTATCGACTTAAGAAATAGTTTTTGCGTCTAATAATATTATATGAAATAATTGCAAGATAAAAAGATCTTTTTATATACAACGTTTTTAAATGTTCTGTCATAAATCATTAATTTGAAACCCGTCAAAATGAAGATCGTAAATATGGGTCATGCCAAAACAAATAAAATAACTAGTGGATTTTTTTCCGAACTAACTTTCCATACAGCAAAATTTGCTAAAAACGAATTAAATTCTGCTGAAAGATGGCTAAAAGTATTGAAATTGAAATATTGCATTGTCATTGTGTTCTGAACTATTAAAAGTTTCAAATGTCTAACTACTCGGTTAGTTTGAAATCAATTGCAAGATTTGTACTGGTTAAACAAACAAACAAGAAAGCAAGCTAATAAAAACGTAGTAATAAAATGTATTACAGTTTACCGCGAATTATATCAACTGTGGCAAATAGAATAATATATTTAATATTCCACCCTTAACGTTCATGATGATGAATGATTTAATGTTGAAACTATTATCAATCTTAATAATTGCACGGTAAAAATAAATTTTTATATACTACATTTTTAAATTTTCTGTCATTAATCATAAATTTGAAACCTGTCAAAATGAAGATTGTAAATATGGGACATGTCAAAACAAATAAAATAACTTACGGATTTTTTCCGAACAAACTTTCCATACAGCAAAATGTGCTGAAAACGAATTAAATTTTGCTGAAAGATGGATAAAAGTATTCAAATATTGCATTGTCATCGTGTTCTGAGCTGTTCTGAAAGTTTCAAATGTTTAGCTACTCGGGATGTTAGTTAAAATTAGATTGCAAGATTTGTACCGGACAAACAAGAAACCAAGTTAATAAAAACGTAGTAAAAAAAATAGTTGTTTTGACCGATATTTTTGGTAATCGAACATAACGATAGTAACACTTAAATAAAACACACAGGTTATTTAATCTCATACAAATATAATTGTCTGACCACAACATGCATTATGCATATTGTGGTCAGACAATTGTATAACATTAAATTAATCAATCAGTGTGTTTTATTAGAATGACAATTAACAACATACCAATCTGGTTTAGCAAGAAGGAGGCTGTTATCATAAACCCGTAATACCTAGATTACACTTATGAGTTTTAATTAGAATTGTTGATTATTAATCAGTTTAAAGATTAAATCATACTCTTTGACATTCCTTTAATCCAGCATCCAAGATTATCAACAAGATTATGAAAAGCAACATCTATTTTAACCAATTGACTGACCTGCTGATCTAAATGTTACCAATTAGTCAAATACTTTCATCCTCTCGTCACAAATGTTGTTATTGTTCATATTACTCATCCCCCAAACGTACTAATCTATTTGTTAAACAGTTTACTTTTTTAATCAAACCGGAGTTTATATAAATTGACCTTTTGTCATCTCATTCCTCAATCCCAATCGATTATAATAATTAATATAAAAATTCCATTTTTGAAAACTGGTCTTATGTACAATTTTTTTTATTTATTTTTTTTTTCTATTCTTCACCTTAGTTTTTTCTATGTGCAAAATTTGAGGAAGATTGAATGACGGGAAGTGGTTCAAAATTGGGGTAATAGATGTGCGATGAAACTTACAAAGCAAAGTAATATAAGACCAGTAAAAATTTTGACTAAAATATTGTTTGCCTTAAAAAAAAAGAAGTGAGGAACTGAAATAGGTACAATCTTACGATTTTAGATGATTTCAATATTATTAAGAAAAAAAACGGTCTGAGACAACTCGCATATACTTTCTCACAATGTTGAAATTAATTTTTAAAAGCATATAATATGATTTAATTATTATTATTTTTTTTTTTTTATGAAAGTGTTTAACAAGTGGTTTTCCTTTTTCTTTTGATTTGCAAAAAAATCAGATTTATTTTCATCAATATCTCGGAAACTAGATTGATGGGTTCGTAGTAATTCGAATATACTCGTACGTGTAATCTTTTAAATTAAAATCGTCGAACCCGTTGTTACAATAAAACAAAATATTTGTAGAGCTTTAATGTTTAAATACAAATTATTTGAAGGTTTATTTAATATTTATACTTAATTTCTAAATTAATATTTAACTTCTCAGGGTGTTATATAAATATACATATTATATGATTAATCATATATGCTGTAATATCGAGTATTGCTGTTTTGTGTTGAGCCACGCTAAAGGCAAGACACGCAACTGACATGCATGTTAGATGTTATTTAAACAATAATTTTATTTTTTTGGGATATAGACATACTAAGTCTAAAAAGTTTTTTATATACCTTTTCTTATCTAATATAAAGAATTCATCGATGTTGGGTTAGTGAAATTAAAACAAATAAATAATTTCAAGGAATACGTCATTTACTTCTAAACGAAAACGAGATTGCTTTAAAGTTTACTCGACGTATGCGAACAAAAAGATATGGAGTCTACAAGTCTACATTGCAATCAGAAATCAGATGTTAGCCAGAAATCAGATTAAACAAGATGTTATATTATACTAGTAGGGTTTCAAATCGACAACTTACTGCACTGTAGACGAGAATAAATTGATCGTGAAGGAATCAGCTGCACAAAAAGGTTGCATTCAAACAACCCATATGTTTTTAAGACTGATGTAATAAACACGCGGAGTAACAAGAGTAATTTCAGAGTACAATCAACTGCTGTGAATTGTACGAGAAGTAGTACAACAGATTACTATAATAGGTCTGATATTATTCCTTGTATTAGCTAAGAACAGGACTCGATTCTATATTTTTATAAACCCTCACCTTGAGAACTGAATAAAATCTTACTACCATTATTATTATTATTTTAACTCAAAGCGAACATCTATCTCTCTCACTCCGTCGGTATCATAGTTAGTCCATCTGTAGTTTGTTTGAATACACGTCAACATGTTAGTTACCCACGACACAAGTGCTTATTTGTTCCCCCAATACCGGAACTGTATCAAATATTATAGATTTGATATACACCAGGATGAAGTGATCAAAATAGATATTGGCTTAAGAAACCACTTTCTGGAATCTGGAGCTTCATCATTACTTAATAAATAAACAAATCAGTACAACAAGCTCGAAAAAAAAAATCTCATTTACATAAAAAAAACTAAATTTAAATCATATAATATAGAATTTAATGAATCAATCAACATATTTATGGTGTCAATAGGTAATTTTTTACATTTCGTTTTTTAATTTTCATCAATTTAATTTTCATCAAAATCTCGGAAACTAGATTTTTTCCCAGAACACGTCACAGGTGGTTAAATTCTTCTTTAAATTAACAACAAAATACTCGTAGAATTATTTAATCAAAAACATCCATTTTTATCCAAGGATCCATTTTTAGAATTTTTTCCCCCGATGTTAGAGTTTGTGGGGATTGCCACCTCGGGTATGATTTTTCAAAAATATATAATACAGTCCATTATCTCCACGCGACTACACAGATTACTGACTACAACCCACAGAATAGACTTTTTTTAAAAAAACCAAAACCTGAAAGGACCTCAAAACGTGTAAATTTATCGCCGAACGAATTTTCAAGCCATCGCATATACTTTGTTATCAAACTCTGTCAATTAGTGTTTGGAGATATAGGTGTAAATAAATGTTTGTTTATGCGCATTTGGAAGAGAAATAAAATAAACTTCTGGATTAAAAATGAGCAAATTATCTACCATCCAAATTTCTTTAAATCGGACGTGTAGTTTTTAAGATATTTTGGTTCACAAAATTTGAGCGACAGAAAGACAGTCACGGAATCAATAATTGTGGTGTGTATTACACGTACACTATTATACCTTCATTGCAATAGATTTATTTGGAGGATCATTTAATTCGTCAATGTCAAAATTCCTTGAATCAGATTTGATTCTAATTTAGTTGATTTATATAATTTTTTCCCATAAAAAAAAAATAAATGTATATTAAATTTTATTATTATCATAAATTATAATTGACTTAGATTATAACTTCTATAACAGTCGATTTTTAGTTGTTTTTTTTGTTTTGTTTTTTTTCCTTAAATAAATTAAAAAATAAATTTTGTTTCTCAACCGTTCATAATTAAAAGTACGCTGATAATTCAAATACCGACAATTAAAAGAATAAGCTAAGCAATATTTACCTTTGCAAAAACAGTGTCTATTATAACACAGTTTTATCATTTTGTCCTTGATAAACTAAGTACAATTATAACACTATAATTACAAAAATGATAAATAACGACGTATCAAATAGTTAGCCGCTTAATTGAGAAGAAAAAATTTAAAAAATATTAGAAGAACAATTTACCAAAATAAAAAGTACAGAATAAGTAACAGTATTGTTTTTCTTTAGTTGTTTTTTTACCCGTAAATGACTTCTATTTCCACACTAAGGCAAAATGAAAAAAACCCTTTAAGAGAAATTTACTCGGTTATAATTATCTAAGGTCTGAATAAAATCTTAGATGATGAAACTACAGTTCGTTCTTCTTGAATATAAATAAGTGGTAATAAGATAAGTGGTAAAACGAATGAACGAATAACAGAGCAATTCATTTAATCAAGACGTCTTGACTTCGAAAGAAAGGCAAGAAGACAAAAAGAATCGGCTATATCGAATTGACCAAAATATCTCCTTCCGCACTCTGGCCTCACCAAGACAATTCCTTTCAATTCTTTCCGTCGCTTCAAAAATAGAAGGAAGGTTAAACAACGGATTACAGAAGAATGCTCACGTCGCATCTCAATCCCCGATAAAGTAACGAGTCTCTAAGGACGTTTTTTCTAATCGACAAAGCGAGAAGTAACATTTCTCCACAGGGAGAACGTCGAGTCCGAATAACAGATTCGACAACTTGTAAACTATAATTCGATTAGTTCCTCCGACGTACAAGGAGACGACAGATAGAAGAAAAAAGAAGAACGGCAGTTGCCAACACTTGTGAACTTAATACTCGTGTTTTGTAATGAGCATGGTTGCCAACTTAGAGGGAATGAATTAGGTCCGAAGTAGTAGGCAAGGGATTTGAACAACCCTTGGTGGATTCTTTTCACACGGCTCAGCAAATCTTCGGTTGCTCCTTTTTAACTAGCTGTTAAGTTTGTCGCCTTAGTTTGGTTTCATTGCCAATCCACCTTCTTCAAGTTTGAAGTTTCTTTCTCTCCTATTGCCACACAATTTTCTGTTTCTAACCCTTAATACAGCGAAGTGTTTTTATTCCTTATCCAAGTTGAAATTTGGCCAAAAATCGATTCAATTATAAAGTGTCCCAGAGGATTTCGAACGGCTTTATTCCATAGAGGGTTTAAAAGAGATAAAGCCGCAAAAGCTGACCTACTTAATATTCCAGGTGTGCAAGAAACACATCCTTTATTTTTATTTATTTATTTTTTCTATGTTCACGTATTTTTGTATTATTGTTTCTTGTCTTGCAAAAATATGCCACATTTATCATACTATTTTTATGGAAATACAAAAAGAGGATTTGGATGGGTTTGAAAGTTAATCTAGATCTTCCAAAGGAAACACGTTAGAAATTTTGTGAAACCTGACGTTTCCAACCTATTACAGATAATTTCAAAAAGATTGCTCATATTGAATCATATAAAAACATTTAGATAACGTTATTAACAAGACTAGCTATATAAACAAACATTAAAAGCAATATATGAGAGATTTAGTGAGATACGGTTTGAAAGAAAAAACTTTTTATCTCACTAAATCTCTCATATATACTTACTTTAACGGTAGCTAACTTAAATTTAATTAAAAGCAATACTAACAAAATTCATATTTTAATAATTATTGACTAGACGTAAAGAAAAATGTATTTATTTTTCAAAACTTAATTTGTTTATTTATTTATGAAGAAACTCGCTGTAAACTATTTACATCCGTTTCCATACTTCTCTGGTAGATCTATTCTTTTCCAATCTACCCCTCCAGAGCAAGTTGTCATATTCTCGTCCTATATTATATTTGGTCGTCCTATACTTCTTTTGTGACCCTCTAAAGGTTTCCAGTCCAATGTTGCCTTTATCCATATTCCGGTTTCTCTACGGATAAATAGTTTTTAAGGTTTCTTGGTTTGCAAACGACAGTAAAATTAAACAACAGGCCGATAGAAAGACCCTGGACCAAAAGTATTCCCTGATGTCTGAAACGGATTTCTTGTCTCCGAATTTTTGAAATCAGAGACAAAAAAATTACGTTCTTCAGAACGATCACATAGCTTCCGTTAGGTCAGCTCGGAAGCAAAACAAAACTTAAGCCTTGCTTATAAATAACTTATATCGGAATATATGTGTCATTTAGAATTTCAGTTATGAACTAATAATACATTAAAAACAATGTTTGGGAATCAATAGGATTAAATGATTTGATTTTATAATGCCTGAGAAAAAATAGAGCTACCAAAGGATGCGAGGGAACGATATTTAAGAACATATAAATAAGTAAAACAACCTTCAACCCAATTACGTTCACTTTTTTTACAGTTCTATTAGAATGCCTGAAAAATTGTTGGAGATAGAAAATAAACATCAAAAAGATATCGTAACAGAAGTTGTCCCATTTAAATTTTATTCGAATTGTATTTTTTTTATTATTTTCCCCGACTTCCAAAAGAAAAAGAAGAAACGCCAGCAGTATGTATTATTGAAATGAGAACAAGAGAAAATAAAAAGGTTTTATAAAAGCAATCGAGACAAAACCGATTTTTATAAAAAGGAAAGAAGGGAGGGGAAAATAATAAAAGAAAGAAAGAAGAATATAAATAGCGTGAATACCGTTTTGTTTCGGAAATGCAACAACGAGATATCTGGAAAAAGAAATAAGAAAATACCCAAGCGTAGAAAGAGAAATGGAACGAGACTGCTTTCGTAGAACGTCTCGGGTCGAGGTTAAAAGAAAATGCAACAGTTTTTTAATAATGGGATTCAACTGAGGAAAGAAGCAGAAGGTTAGAGAGACATTTGTCTCCTAACTCCGAAGGATATTCCACAAGAATTTTGTGGAGACACGTGATGTCTGCTACAAGTTTCCCTCCAACAGCTATAAGTCAAGGAGTTTAGACTTGGACGGTAAGAAAACCGGTGGGGTTGAGGGAGAATACTTCTGCACATTGACTTACAGAATAGCAAACTCCAGAACGCGCCCAAGAGAAATCTCGTAGCAAACACCGGCAGATAAAGCACCAGATGGCAATGGTATTAAACTTCTCCGACGGTATAACAAGTCAAGGGAAAACACACAACAATATAAAGAGAAGATAAGTGACACAGTATCGACTCCTTTACTTTATTACTACGGAAGCTAGTTGACTTGTCAACCTCACACTTTCTCTAACACAAATCAAAGTACAAAAACATGGGTCCGACAGACTCCAACAACACTTTCTCATATACATAGTTATACTAATTTAAATCTCATAATCTCATTTAATCCATTCATAATTAAACATATTTAAAACTGTTTCCAATAAAAATCGAACTTAATTTTTTTCATTATTTAAGTACATAATTACTTAGTCCAGTATTTGTATTGTGTTATTTCTTCTGAGTTGTTCGAGTAATTATTGACAAAGCCTATACCGCTATACCCATAAGCTACCAAACCTTATGCTTTACTCGCAAGAAGAGGACCTAAAGCACTACAAGTTCCAAAATAATCTGCAATCTAATCTTTACAATCGATACGTTAGCCTAAACTATAAAGATTTTGACCTACTGTATTTTGTGAATTTAGCAGACTCAATGTTTGCTATACTCGCAAAACTAAGCATTCATATATGTCAAATTGGTTATTCATCAATTCTAAATAGTGAAGGGCACATTCTTGTTTCATATTTTAGCAACCTTTAGTAACTTGGGTAAGGTTAATTGCAGTCTTATTTGAACTTTAAAAGCCTACTCGGGCAGTTTTTGTCAAAAATTATCAATCCCACCCAATTTTGTCATAAAAATGGGTGTTCTCATTTAAGATTTTAATTTTTATGACCTTCCCAAGAGTTCGCAGATGTTACAACCTCGATTGGTTTGAAACACTAAACCTTTTAAATATAAATTTTTATTTTTTTTTTAAACTTGATCGTAATCAAAAATTAATCAAAGTACAAAATTACCAAAGTACCGAGTAAGTTTACAGACTTCCGCGCCATAGTAAGTCTACATTATTTAATATTAAAATAAATACATACGAACACAGATAGAAGACAATTTTGTTAAAAGCTGCTTTTTTTATAGCTCTTACCTGAAAACAGAAAACAATAAAGTTAATAGGAAAATGGAACAAAAAAGTCACAACAATAACCCAAGTAAATGCAATGGTTATTACGGCCACTTAGTAAATAGTAATCTCAGAAACAGAGAGGGCTTTCGAGCTTTCGCAATGCTTGAGGTATCAAGATAAGATCCTTTCCAATTACTTGTATTGTACTTTTCATTGTTTATTACAATAATAATTATTAACAAAATGGAGTCAACAATATCGGTAGTAAATTTATTAATCAAGGGAAAACAGGCTTCAAGTGAGCCGCGAATACGCTAACTATATAGGCTTCGAGAACACCAATAGTGATTTACGCATCAAGGGAGTAAAGTAAGTCATTGAATTCTGAGCAATGAAGATGGTCCCTGAGGCGAAGCCGAGATAACCATAACTTTAACTCCTGAAAGAGTCACTTATCGAGAATCACTTTTTACTACTCCCGACGTACGTACAAGATTTCTTTTGAGTGGAGAGGAAAATACCTCAAAATTTTTAAAAAAAACCCTAAATATTATCTGCATTGCTTATATTGTTGTTTATGATGTTGCAAGCAACGAAATATTAATAATTAAAAAATTATAAATTAATTATTATATTACAGTTTGATGTTCGAACTCAAAATATTTTAAAAGATTCTTTCATAAAAAAATAAATCCTTTATAAATAGAGCGGCAACAATAAAACCATATTTATAGAGAATTTACAACTATAAAATAAATAAAATTGCTTTATTTAAACTAGAATAATAGGAGAATAATAATGGAAAATGTCAATTTAATCCCAAAAAGTGTTATACAAAAGGCGAAGACAATAACAGAGAATATGGATATTGGGGACAGTAGGAAATTATAAGGCGACACGAGGAAATTAATACAATAGAAGATGGAAGGAGAAGAGGAAACTGTATATATAGTCGGTATATAGGAAACCAATAAGAGACAGTAAGTCGTCTATATACCGCTTAGCTTCACTATGTAGGAGAATAGCGGTATATAACTCACAGATTAGTTGGAGAGATTCATGCCCGATCCCTTCACATAATAAGCTTGCCGGATTATTCACTGCTCTATGTTTCGTCCACAAACCATTCAATCCCTTTTCAAAAGCAATATAGACAAACAACAGAATAAATACACCTAATAATATCCTATATTGTGACAAAAACATAAAATGTTAACAATATTATGCACTGAGAACATTATTATTCGAAGATTATTCAAATTACCTTGAAAGGGATTAAATAATATACCGTTTTTAATGTATATACTTCTTTATAATAGAATTAGTATTTACAATTAAAGTGTGTTACATAGGATTTATTGTTAACTTCATAGATCCATACAATACATGGGGAGAGAATATAATTGATATATTTACACGTTTAGAGCCCAATGGTTGCCATTTAACGTGTAAGCAAACGCGCAGGGTACGACAAGAGTGCACTCATCCTTACCCCGATTCTGATTCACATTCCGAAAACAGGCGTGAGGATTGAACAGGGTAATTAAAGCGGGGGGTGGCCATTGTGGAACTACATAACTGGTTGTGCACGCAGCGGAGTCAGATATTTCACTGCAATGTTGGGGTCATTCTTGTCACCTATTTAAGATGCAATCGGCATACAGCATGGACTGTATACTTGTTTATAACCTTATCCTTTGTCATAAAAAAACTACTGATTCATGCCCTTTTATTGTATGACGGACAAAGAAATACTGATTGCTAAAGGGTTTCTTTATAATTTGTAGGACAAATAAAAATTAAAAGATCCCTCTAATCGTAATAAGTGGGCAATAAATTGAATATGAAACGGGAGAGGTAAGTGTTATCGTAACAAGTGGTAGATATTATCAATACTCACTTTTCAACCAATTGATTTTATGCAGAGATATTTTCTCGATTTAATTTAACATTAAAACTTTCTTTAGCAATAAACACACTCTACTTCCTCTAAAGAAAAATCTTATATTTACGCAAAATGACATGCTCTTATTGAAGCGAGCGTAAGCGAGCTTCTTACATTCAACGAAATATGCATCTTGGATGTCTGTCCGTCTGTCTGTCTGTCTGTCTGTCTGTCTGTCCGTAACGTTTACGTGTCCGACGATAACTTGAGTAAAAGTTGACCGATTTAGTTGAAATTTGGTATACATGTTCCTTTTACTAATACTCAGGCTAAGTTCGTTGGACAGCGTGATCCGTCCAAGAGTTCGCGCGCAATGCTCGCGTAAACGCGAGCTTGAAATTTAAAATTGGAATTTCAGGAAGGTAAAAAATTCTATTATCCCCTACTCGATGAGACGAACATTTTTTTCACATAACATTTTTTAGTAAAACCAACGACGACACCGCTATGAATTAATAAAGATCGCAAAAACTATTAAAGCGGACCTAAACGTTTAAAATAGAGAAAACAACCTTTTTACCAATATCTTGCGTTCTAACGAAACGATTTTAATAAAACTTCATATACATCGGCTAAAGGACAATTGAAACAAGTATGTAAAATTTCAAGTTGATACAAGCTGTAGTATTCGAGTAATGACGTGATACATTTTATAATAATTGAAAAGGAGAGGTGCGGTTAGAGTTTTTAGAGGAATAGTAAGAATGCGGGGTGGTTCCCTTCCCTTACTACTTGCCCCTAATCTACTACTATACCCATTATCTATCAACCCATCATGATGCATGATTATCTATTTTTTTTTAATATTCAATACAAATTTATTACTATTACTATACGCTCGCTTCAATGATAGAGCCACGCGATGCCTAGTTAATCTACCTTTACCCCGGCAGCCATCTGCTTTTCTTAAAACGAAACAATAAGTGCTTATGTTTTTAAGAATCTCGGCCAACATCAGCATTTCAGCATGTAGTCTATTCTCACCAATTTATATCATGATACTAGGAGAACATTGAGCGTGGAGCCAGTGGCGTCACCAAGGAGGGTGCGGCCTGCACTAGGTTCTATGACAAGAGGGGTGTAAGATTTCAAAATGTACTTGTTTATTGAATGCAATTTTTTTTAAAAATAACTTTTTGCTTCAGTTATAAAGTAATTGAGACAAACGGTAGGCCTACCGTGACACGGATCAGAGAAGGGTTATGAGTTTGAGTGATAACTGTTGGTAGAGTTGTAGGGTGATAAGGGGGAAGAGGTGCGCAAAAAGCTAGTGCATATACGTAAACAGCGAAAGATTCAATCTGTCAAGAGAGCGGTGAACCGTGTGCTCAGGGCCGTGTGACCGAGGCTGTGGCAAAGGTGGCCCTTGCCAAGGACGCAGGTTTGAGAAGGGCGCAAAATGGAGAAGTGGAAAAACATTTTTTGATTGGTAAGATTGGTGAATTGAGCAAAATGAAAACTTTATATTTAGGTATAATTTCGGTTGCATGAGCTGTCAATTCGTGATTTTATGATGAACATTAATCACATTGTGTAAGTCATTTTGTGTATTCTTCAATTTATCCCTTTGATTATAAATTCTTCGTTGAGCAACTGAGAAACTATGTAAGAGTGAACAATGTGTTGGTTGCTCACTCAAGCTGTTTACATCTTTTCATTGATCTAATGTAACAACTTTTGTAATATTCAGATAAGGCCTGAAGGTGCCCAGTTTTGGGCGAATTATAGCTTTTAAAAAAAATATATAATTAAAAAATAGATATTTCTTAATTAATGATCCCTAAAGACCTCAAAAAATGAAAAAAAAATTGTTACGGTTAAGAAAAGTGGGCGCGTGCGGCAGGCGCTTAGCGCCAGGGCCGCCAACTGAGGGGAGGGGGGCAAAGGGGCAAATGCCCAGAGACACGGATCTCAAGAGGGCCCAGTCCTCCGGGGGAGGCCCTAGTTTTTTACAACCAAAAAAGCAAGATGGATAATAAATTAGTGGCATAACTATGGGCCCGAATTGCGGGTGGACCCCGTTGCCAAGGGGCCCCAAATAATAAAAAATACAACATGAAACTACTATCTTTATACCAATGTTGGTAGAGGCCCCTTTAGAGTATAATAAAATCTAACTTGTATTATACTTCTATACTATTGTCAGGGGACCCCATTCAGTTCTGAACGCAAATGTGTTTGTTATGCATTTTTTTTTCTTTTTTTGGCGAGGGCCCCCCGCCAAAATTTGGCAAAGTTGATTCACGCAACACGCAACGGAAATTAAACAAACAGAAATACGAAACTTAACCAACAGTACATTTGTATTTGAAATTCGCCCCCACCAAACATATTTTCCTGTTAGAACAAACTTCCCCTAAGAAATTCTTAAAACTCATCTTTTTGCACTTAAATTTAAAAAAAAAACCGGGGAGAACCCCCCGGATCCCCCCCTCCGTTATTTTTTCAAAGGAGCATCTTTAACCTTTTTTTTACTGTTACTGGATCAGAATTGATTTAAATTATAATTAAAGTTGAGTGAGCCTAAAGAACATTTTATTATACAGTAGAATCCCGGTATTTCATATCCCGATATATCATATATCCCGATAAATCGTATAATATTGCCAGTCCCTTGAAAAAATCTCGATAATTGGTATAAAACCAATGCATTTCGGTCCCCTCAGTATAACGTATTTTTTTCCCTTTCGAGGTGAACATAAACGTCTTATAATTCGTATAATTCTGAGAATAATCCCGATAAAACGTATGAATGGAGGGGGACATTTTCAATATTTTGCTTTTTCACTACCATTATCTGTTGTTTTACTCTACTCAGAAAAACAAAATAAATAAATAACAACAGTTCAGACTTCACTACAATTAGAGGAAGCGTTAATTAAATGGGTTTTATTCATTCCGAATTGCTATAAGGATTTCGAGGAACCTTCTTCGGGGAAAAAATTAGAACTCGCGTAACGTTTGATCGGCATTAAACAAAGACTCAGGGGGGAGAGTGTGATTGTGTCCAAACCAAATGTAATTCCTGGACAGCCTAGATGAAGGAATATCTCTTATAATTCTGAGAAAAATCGCGGTTAAACGTATATGAAAGGAGGGGACCCTTTTCCAAGATTTGATTGTTTACTTCCTTCTGTTCTACTCGGATAAAATGCTATGATATGAATAACACAAGAACAAATGGTTTAATTCAAATTCAAATTTACAATTTTTTTAAACCAAGTACATATTTAATTTTTTTATTATCATACACGGTGTATTATTATGTGCAAAATTAATACAAGTCTTAATTATTACATTAATTTTTCTTTTTTAACCATCAATATTTCATAATCCCGATTTAGTGAACTACTCGATATATCATATTTTTTCTTCGACCCCTTGAAGATACGATATATCGGGATTCTACTGTATAAAAAATATATATAGTTATTGGAATTCACGAAGAGTCACCTTCAAATAAATCATTCCAAGCAAACCAACAATATAGAAACAGAAATACTAATAAAGCCATTTGTTTCGAAATAATAGGGTAAAAAAAAAAATCTTTGTTAGCATTATTTAAAAAAGGAAGAAAGGGGAGAAAAAAACCTCTTAGCATAATGTCCAATTAAAATGCAACACAAAAATCCCCCGAGTAAAGGCTAATTGCAATTAATGCAATACGAATATAAAACACAAAAATACTAAGTAAAAAAAGGACCAATACACTAAGGTAGAAAAATTGCCAATGAGTTACCTCGAATCGTTCTAAACTGACAAACAAACAGATAAGAATAATAAAAAATAAATAAATAAAATAAAAAAAATAAGAACAGAACAACACTGTACAAAGACAAATAAGCGAACAGCTCCTATACATGAGGAGAGATCACACAAACAGATAATGGTACAAAAACAACACCAGTTCCCTTCTAGAAACGAGAATTAATTCACTCCCGAAACATTTACTGAACAAACTAAGTAACACTTTTGTAGAGCAATGTGTCTTAATCTTTTACAGGGTTAAGGGAACTTATTATTAATAGTCCAGTCAAATGGTAGTTTGAAGTGGAAAATTTTGGTGTAATTGTTGTTAGTGGCTTATTTTATGTTTTTTGGGGTGCTGAACACGAATCTGAAGTTGTCCAACAAAATTTACCTCGGCAAATATGAGAAATCATCGAAAAACTACAAAAAAAAATTGTATTTAGCTTATAACTTGCAAAGCAATCTACTCACGCAAAAAGTAGTCTAGTAGTAAAATAAAAAGGAGAAAATAATCTACATTTTATGTCTATAACATTTATTTGTACGTCGTATGGTTTTCACGCAAATGGGAGTTGAAATATTGGGAAGATGTGGCGGGTGGAGGGAACAGGATGAAGGGTAAACGGTTGGTGGAAAGACTGCGCTGGCAGTTAATTTTATGTTTTTGGGTGTGCTGAACACGAATCTAAAGTTGTCCAACAAAAATTTTACACCCAAATATGAGAAATCATCATAAAACCACTTTTTACTTTTATTTTTTTAGTGGATTTCGCCTTATAACTTACAAAGCAAGCTATTTACGCAAAAAGTGGAAGAGTAGTAAAATAAAGAGGAGAAAATAACCTACAAATTATTTCTTTACCATTTTTTTGTAAGTCGAATGGTTTATATGCAAAAGAGGGGTTGAAATAACCGGGAAATCAATAATTTTTGAAAAATAGCAACAAACCTTATTCTTAAAATAATATATAGCGAATTTCTGAACAATTTATATGTATTTAAGTACTAATGCGAGCTCTTAGACACAGGTTCTATTATTTTTGTTGCTATTTTTCAAAAATTATTGATTTCCCGGTTATTTCAACCCCTCTTTTGCATATAAACCATTCGACTTACAAAAAAATGGTAAAGAAATAATTTGTAGGTTATTTTCTCCTCTTTATTTTACTACTCTTCCACTTTTTGCGTAAATAGCTTGCTTTGTAAGTTATAAGGCGAAATCCACTAAAAAAATAAAAGTAAAAAGTGGTTTTATGATGATTTCTCATATTTGGGTGTAAAATTTTTGTTGGACAACTTTAGATTCGTGTTCAGCACACCCAAAAACATAAAATTAACTGCCAGCGCAGTCTTTCCACCAACCGTTTACCCTTCATCCTGTTCCCTCCACCCGCCACATCTTCCCAATATTTCAACTCCCATTTGCGTGAAAACCATACGACGTACAAATAAATGTTATAGACATAAAATGTAGATTATTTTCTCCTTTTTATTTTACTACTAGACTACTTTTTGCGTGAGTAGATTGCTTTGCAAGTTATAAGCTAAATACAATTTTTTTTTGTAGTTTTTCGATGATTTCTCATATTTGCCGAGGTAAATTTTGTTGGACAACTTCAGATTCGTGTTCAGCACCCCAAAAAACATAAAATAAGCCACTAACAACAATTACACCAAAACTTTCCACTTTGAGCTCTTTTTATGCACCATTTGACTGGACTATAAGTAAAACGTTTAAAGTAAGTTTTTAAAGTACACGCAGATGTTTTGTGAGAAAACAACGTGGAAGTTTACACAATAGCTAATAAAGAACTTTAAGTTCCCATCTTAGTGAAAACATAAATACAAAGTACAAGTACATGTTAATGACTTTATTTCGTAGCAGGTATATATTAATAACCAAATAAATGGAATTTTATTTTAAGTAAAAATCTGTAACAAAGTCAAAGCTGATATTTTTTTCATTTTAATCCAAAACAAAACGCTCTAAAATTTACTGGTTCAAACTCTTTATTGTTATTAGTCGAAGCAGCTTTCAAAATCCATCATCAGTGCCGAAATGTGAAAGAAATAGAATTATACAGATTAGTAAAAGGAAATAAGTGAAAGGTGAGTCTACATCATGTTTTTTCAATATTTCTGCACTGATGATGGCCTTATGAAGGCTGAAAGTTGCTATGGCTAATTAAAAGTTTGATTTTACTTTAATTAATTAGAGACAGTATATATTAATGCTTTAATAAGATGACCTCCATAGAAGCTTCCACATCTAACTTACTGGTATTTTATTTTATTAATATATAATTAATTTTTTTTATTAAATTTTATTGAGGAGAATCATTGGAGCTGCAAGAAAACTATACGATACCTGGAAAATATGCAATAACCGAGAGATGGACGAGTCAATCAAAGGATAAGATATTGTTCGCTTCATAAATTCATTAAGAATGAGGTGGTTAGTACAGGTCATAATGGCTGACAACACAATGCAAAAAAAAATTAATTAATTAATAACTTGAAAACAGGAAGGCCGAGAAAAAATTGGATAAAAGAGGTAGAAATCATATAAAAATTCTTAGTTGGGAACCGGCAGGAGAAGTAAATAAACAGGTCAAGTGTGTGCTAGTCAGCACACAGCGAGGGTCCGTAGGCAACACTGCATTGTTTAAGTAGTACCCTATTGATGGTGTTTTTTAAAATACTAAAAAGCTTACTTTGAACTATCCTATGGTTCTGATATTCTCAAAACACATAAACAAATTTCTGATGAAGTATCTTTTTTGCCATTGCACCGAAAAACAGCCATATAAATACATCGAAAACTATAAAAAAAAACTGTATTTTGCCAATAAAAAATAAAATTTTTTTTTTTTCGAAATTTCCAAAAACTGGTATCTTTAATTTTGGTCGAAGAATGTTCAGGAATTTTTTCATATTTTTTGCACTTCACATAAGCGAGATAGAGGGGGGGGACACGTTTCAGACCCACTTTAAACGTGCCTTCGCTCGCCCTATCAAAGTTATAACCAAATAATTATATATTTTTGTAATCAGCTCTACGTACCCTTTAATATGATACCCCTCACGATGTCGAAAAAAAAATTTAACCCTTAAGTTTTTTTACCCTAAATTTTTTGAATTTTTTTTTTAAGTTGCTATATTTTTAACATGTGTGGGTAGGTACAAGACATATTCATGCCAAATTTCAAAGTCATCGGACGAAAGGTGTTGCCGTGAGAGCATGCGACGGACGGACGGACAGATAGACACATGCGCGAAAATATAAGGGTCCTTGGCTTTTGCCTACGGACCCTAAAAATACGATAAAGTAGAAGCTTGTTATAAGGGAAGCCAAAGCCTACCTCTGGCTGTAGCGCACCGGAATTAAAGTAAGATCTACGGAAATCTATGTCAAGAGATTAAAATTAAGCTATTATAAAATTAACAAATCTGACGAGGAGCGTCTCGGAACTTTTCCTCTTCAAACGTTAACATATAAATGACAACTAACCAGACAGCTGATAAAATAAATTAAAATTATATTAAATATTTCAAAATGTAAACAAGCTTGTAGTGACCAGGTCAATTTGTAAACAACCTGCGCGCGGCTGATTTGTTTTATTAAACAAGCCAACCTAAAACAAGAACAATTCAATAACATCATCGTTTATATTTACTCTAAAAATAGACTGCCAAATGGTGTAGCACATAGCTTTCTCGTATCCTATCACGTAGGTTAAATTTATTTAATTGTTTCTCCCGTTTTTAAAATTGTTTTGATTTCTTACATGAATTAAAGTATCAATTTAGCAAAAGTTAAAGATCGAATATGATTCAAATAAATCTGGGGCTATCTACACATACTATCGATAAACTATAAAAGTTTCATACAAATCAGATAAGTACTTTTGAAGCTATAGGTGTAAATAAATGTATGCTTGTGCGCATGTGGAAGAGAAACGCAGAAGGTTGAAACTTGTAAGAGACCAACAATGAGCCTATTGTGACCTTCCATGCGCAAATTTCATTAAAATTGGACGAGTAGTTTTTGAGGTATGATGGTTCGCAAAAATTGAGCGGTCGAAAAACACGAAACAGAGTTGGAACAAACTTTATTATAACATAATTATTATTAAAGTTATACTTAATGTAAAAAGTGAATAAAAGTCTTAAGTCGAGTGCCGATGACGTCAGCCAGGTTATGCACCAAAAACTCTTTCCTATGTCAAAATGATGTATTAATTTGAAAAAAATATAAACGCTAATAACTTCTGAATATTCCATTTATATTGATCAGCCATGTTCCATTTTGATCTTATGTTAAACAGTTTCTATCGATGCTTCATTTGTTAATATTGGCGAAATAGTTCTGAAATGATTTAGTGCTAAAGATTCAAAGTTTAATTATGAAAACTTTGAAAAAATAAAATTTAAGTTGTATAAATTGAGCATCAGGTCTTTAAAAATAATCCCAATCCGTTAAAAAAAATACTATAAACCAAAAACTAAGTATGAGTTCAATTGTTAAGTTTTTATTCAAGGTGCGTTGTTTCATTATTCAAATGCCACGAGTGTGTAAGCAGTTGACGTGTTCATAAGTATATCAAGGTCTCACTCACTGATTAACCAGTTCAATTACACCAAAATTCTACAATAAGTATATTTTATTCATTGTTCATTGGTATAATCCAAAATCATAGTAACATGAACAGAAAATACACTAGGCTTCATGTTTTAGTTGATTTCACAATTATATTAATTATGCATTAATTCCTGTTTTACGATTATTATTATTTTTATTAATTAATTATGTTCTTAACTGGGGTTGACGGATAATACAAACTACTACCTTTATTTACTCTGGAATACATTTAAAAGGATTATAATTCCATAATAAGCAATGAAAATTTTATAAAAAAAAAAAGTTAGCCTTTTTCACCTATTCATGTGTCGAGACACAATGTATTTATTTATATACATTTAAAAACACAGAGGTATTAAAATAAGAATACAAAACCACTGTTTAGTGTAATTTTCAATTTACTGTTTGCATGATTGAAAATATTTTTATTTTATTTTATTTAAATATTTCTTTCAACGTATTATGATAGATAAGAAGTATTTTTAAATCCTTTATTTAGTTTCGATTTGGTTTTTTTTGTGTGTGACTTGCTGTCATCCAAATCTTTCAGGGACTTATTGTTTTATTATAATATATGTAGTTGTAGTTATAAATAATTTCTCTAATTTTTAATTCTTCCACCAAGTTCACTTATATTGATTTCTATACCTTTTTACTATACACTTCTATCCCCCCCCCCTCTCCCTTGGTTCTCAACAATGTAATCAATACAAAAGTCCCGGTAGGTTTGTTTGATTGTCTCCCCAAGACATTTAAGATTTCTGGGGCAAGTTCATTACGCTATTTAAAATCGAGTCTTATCACGTCCAAGACTAAATCTATTATAATCTCTATCTATTATAATATACATTATATAATAAAATGTGTTTCACATTTAAATATTTTACTATACCTACATAATAACTGAAACGTTTAAAAAAAATTATTTTAATTTAACCCGGAAGGGCCTGGTTCTTTTCCTTCGTTTTCATATTGGCACGGAAAATTCAATAATCTTGATAAAAGTTGTTTTTTGGGGGAAGAAAGAGGAAAAGACTGAAAACCAATTGAAACATTTAAAATAACAAGAAAATCGACTTTAGACAATTGCTCTTTCTAAATTAAAAAAAAAAAAATTAAAATAAAAAGTAATAAAAAAAAAGGTGTTGTTTTAATTTAGAGAATGTTTTTGTTTCATGTTCTTTTAAGAGCTTGTTTTTATTCATAGTTTAATTCTTTGAACAGAAAGGTTTCTAAGCAGAATCTATCCAAGTATTCGAGGATGGATGGTGGATAGTTGAGAAACGAGTAAGGTACTTTGCCTTAGCTAGAGATAACATCCTGATTTATAGAGTTAAAACGATCCACTAAGGTTGAAGGGAGTTACTAAAGGTTCCAAGGGAGAAGTTAGTTTTCTTCTTAAAGAATGAATAAATTTGCTCGGTATAAGGAGGTAAATTCGAGTTTTTTTTTAAAGACGTTAGCCATTTTCTTAACTATCTCGTGGTTTTATGTATAAGGACAAGCAAAGGAGAAGGAATTTGAATATTTTATTTTTCTCTTTTTTTTTACCCAGTAAAAACTGAAGTATCGCTTATAAACAGTCAGAGCCGAAAAAACAACTTAATTTCACGCGCATACATTTACTCTGTAGTAGTGAAATAAATAATTAAACAGACAAAAGTTAACATAAATTATAAACACTTAGTTTTCTTCCTCAAAATGTCAAACGTGCCAAAGATTGTTATCATATTTTTAACACCTTATACTTTAAATTACCAAATGGTAAGAAAGAATTTTAAAAATAGGTGCTTAAATTCTCCTCTTTTATTAACAATCATATACATAAATATAAATCAACATAAAAAAAGAAGAAATATTGATTAATTTATCGAGTGACTCCGCATAAAAATTTTTTAATTCTCTAAATATATA
>KZ652115.1:229952-258088 GCA_001010745.2 Gerris buenoi
AAAAAAATGTAAATTTTTGAGTTTACCACATTTTTTTGAATTGCGCATGCGCAAATCTAATTATGGACTTCTGTATATTTTTCCTCTGGTTGGGTCAAAAAGTTGCACCAGGGTTCCAAATTTCAGCACTTTCGCTTGAACGGTTCGGGCCCTATGAACTAAAGAGCGACGGACAGACGGACACATCACCCTCGGCATAAGGGTTTTGAGAAGTATCTACAAAACCCTAAAAAGAGATTACAACGAAGGAAAAATATTCCTAACATACATAAGCCTTTGGAGATTCATTCTACAGCAAAACAATTGTCTACAGTCTAGAAACCACAGTAAAATTTTTAGGAAAACATGATATTTATGAATACAAAGAGGTGCTGCGGTAGAGGAACCTACACCTACAGCACTGTAGTTCTAGTCAACTAAACCCACAGAAAATGGAATCGGACGGCCACCCGATATATAATCAATCACGGAACCTCTCGATTTATAAACAATTATACGCTTGTCTGCAGAGTAAACACGAAGAATAATGGATTTTCTTTGAGTGTGAAAATATGACCGAATTAAATGTTTCTGATGTTTTAATTAAATTTAAAAAATCGGTTTGACAAACACGAACCATACTTTCCATATCCATAGTCATACTAAATTTAAATTCATATTTAATTTATTAGGAATACCTTTTTAAATGTTCCACTGGTCACCGCTTTATTTTCTTTATTTCGATTTTCAGCAAAAACAGATTTATTTTCATTAGTTATTAATAACTCTGAAGCTAGATTTTACCCCTGACTAAAATGGTTGTTAGCTATAATCATCTTAACCGTTTACAAGAGATATTTTGTTACTTTTTGTAATTTTTTTTCAATGTCAGATTAATTTTTGTTAATATAGGAAATCAATATCGGGAAAACTACAAATACAGTTGGAATTGAATGGACTACATTTTAGATTTCTTTTAATGAAATCATCGGAACCGTTTTCGAAAGATATTTTTTTCAATGTCCGAAGATTTCCATTAAATTAAGCATTCGAATATTTCGTCTGTGTTTATTGTTAATGATGATTAAGTTTCTTGAATGTTATCTTTAATTCTATAAAATATTTCATCACCTCAAACCGGACTATTAATTTTAACTTTACCTTTACAATTATAATTACTTTTATCTAACTCTTGATTTCTGTTTGGGGTTTCATCGTGGTTATCTATAATTTAAAGTCTATCTTAGTATTTTACAACCTTACTAACTTTTAATTTACTTTATGGTACTTAATACTCACTAAATCTAATTGAGAAGCTTACTTTCTTTTAAAGTAAATCCTTATAATTAAAGAAGATTAAAAAAAAAAAAAATCAATTTTATATCTTAATTTAATTAAAAATTGGACTAACAACACCTAGTTAAACCAGCCAATTAGATGGTCTTTCACGTTCATACATACACACACACATATATATATAAATTCACATACATATTTTGGAAAAAATTATTATGGAACACAAGAAGAACAAGGATACTCAAGACTGTGAAAGGTTTTCAAATAATTTAAATAATGCTTCAGGATTTAACAACAAAGGTCGAAAACAGAATCTTATTAGGATAGATTGAAGGATTAGTTCGTAAGTGGGTTTTTTGTCTAAAATCAAAAAACCTAATAAATGTTAATAATGAAATAACAGATGGATGAAGGGATCTATAGGACGATAGAAGGGCGTCGATGGGTCATCCACCTCGTACCGATACCGCCCATTAACTTAGAATAAGGTACAGCGAAGGCCCTAGGCTACAACATATTTTTACCCAAAAACCTCTACTAGTGCTGTTGCATCTCTACTTACAGATAGCTTCACAGACATCTAAAAAAAAAAAAAAAAAACTTTGAAAATGATCGAAACCAAAAATTATTAACAATCTTAAGAAAATTACCCTTTAAGAAATCTTGACTTTACATCAGACAAAAAAGTCTAACCAAAAAATGAATTGACCTGAGGCGACGCCGACAATCTCCGGACATACAGAAAATAAGAAAGCCATGGTATGAACAAAGTTTTATTAAAATACTACTGAAATACATATTTAAACCAAGCTACTTCTAAAAACTTTTACATCTAAAAAATAAAAATTGTTTCTCGTGAAAATAGTTCTCAAAGGGAATATAAAGCCTTTTGGAATTTTTACTTTATACCTCTAAGTATAAAATTAAATTAAATATCAAGGTACGCAAGATTGTTTACAGGTAACCTTATAGCTCTTGTCCTCTTTAAGTCGAAATTTACACTTACCACATAGATACAATAACAATGTGAATATCATAACTGTGAATTAAATAGAAATTAAGCACAGCAAGTATCAGTCAAAAGTAAAAACTTATTTTTAACTTATCCTCGCTCTGCTGGCAGATTTTCTGTAAAGCTAATTTTTTTTTTAAATATATATTTCTAGTTATATATTTAGAAATTATACAATTTATAATTTCATAAGAAAGATCTTCCGGTGTAAATCGTTCATTTCGCAACCAATGCTGGGTAGGTAGTGTGTTTAGGGGAATAAATGTTGTAATAAATGGGGAATAAATGTGTGTAGTGGAAGTTCAAACGTTATTAGAACATTTAGAGCTAATATTATTTTTTTTATTTCACCTCGGGAAACACTTTTTCTGAATATTTATGAAGCTAAATGAAAGCTCTCATAAAAGATCCGGTAAATCCGTCCGGATTTGATTCGAAATTCGAATAACCTCTAAACTACACGTAACTTGGAAATCCAGAAAAAGTTCCCGGGTCGAGTATGGGAGCCTTAACATAGTTAGAAAAGTAAGGCCAGTGCACAAACGAGAATCCACAGGCAATTCTTTTAGTGAATGGAGAAGTTTCTTAAAGAATTTCTCGATTTTGCCTCTGGTTATGATTTTCGCAAAATTCTATTGAAGTCGATCAAATAGTTAAGGCTCCCCGCTTGTGCACAAACTGCGGACAGATTTTTTTTATTTTTAACTTTTATGGGCTAAGGTGACCTTAAAGTGTGTAAATCCATCAAAATTTTTCCTTCTCGTCATCATAATATCTTCTCCAGCAATACAATGCGTGCATGGAAAAATATAAAAAGGAATAAATAAAAAAAAATTGCAATAAAGATAGAATGAAAATTAAAGAAACAAACAACAGTTTTTACAGCCTGAATAAATTTCAGATTAGCCAAAAGGAAAAGTATCTTAT
Source organism: Gerris buenoi (assembly GCA_001010745.2). Taxonomy (NCBI): domain Eukaryota; kingdom Metazoa; phylum Arthropoda; class Insecta; order Hemiptera; family Gerridae; genus Gerris; species Gerris buenoi. The sequence continues at coordinate 233,167 of KZ652115.1, forward strand.
CAAAATCTGTTATCAATCTTAAAGCATTAAATAAATAAAGACAATTCTCTTGTGTTATGAATATGTTAAACTCCAACATCCACATCAAGATTTTAAAGCCAAAATAGCCACAAGACGAAGCCCCTAAACAAAACAAATATATATAAAAAGTTGTAAAAAATAAATAAAAAACGCTATTATCATGTAAATATGTTGAACATAGAGTTTTTATAGCCACGTCAAAAACACTTTTATTTCAATAAAAGTCATCCCAACACGGATTATATATTTTTTAACACTTTTTGTTTTAACAATTTTAAATCTTAAATATTTTTATCTGAATTCAACGGCATATTTACCTTGTTAACTTTCTGATTTTTTATCTAATTTTTTATTTTATTTTAGACTTTGAGCCCAAACAGATTCACCATAAAAAGAGCCAATTATATTCCAATCTATTCGAGTTAAATTTTACATCGCAGATTTAAAACCTGTCTTTAATGCAATACCTTTTATATCTTTTATTATTTACATATTTTTGAACATCAACCTAAACCTAAAAAATATAAATAACAATAGCAAGTAACAACTATATCACCTCAAACAACTAAACATATCATCTGCTTCCTACATTGAGTTATTTATTCAGCTTTTAGATTTAAAATTTGAGTTGTTTCTCCATAATGAAGTTTGTTTGTATTATTTACTCAAACGACTAGCATGAATAAAAATCTAGCTTATACAACACTATATGACACAACATGCTAAATCGAAACATTTTTGATCCCTCCAGATCTACTGTAACAGATAAAGCATCATAAGTTCATAAGGTTGCCAAAGTAGGGTCTATTGAAGTAGGGGACATTGAAGTAGAAAAAAGGGAAGAGCTTTATGCACCTAATGGTTTCTCGACTGCATGCGCAATAATAATCTCCAAATGCGATTTGTCTTGTAAGAAATTAAAATGAAAGAATTTAAAACATCATTCTTATCATGCTCATCGCAAACGGAAATATGGTCGTCAACTGAATATTCATCACAGACATTTTCGTTAAGGAAAGATATCATCATAAAACTCTCCGCAACTCATTAGAACAGCATCCACACGTAAAATGGAAAACACCCCAAGAGATCATAATACACACACTGAGAGCTATAAAACAAAAAAAGAGACCACCACGAAGAAACAGCGTACAAGGTAAAAGGAAATGTGTAATTTGTCGAGATGAATAAGGAAGAGAAGAAATGAAGCTCCTAAGTATAATTAGTGTTTAAGTACCTTAGAGTAATTAGGAGATAGGCAATTAACCCTTTGAGTCACGGTAATGTCTACTGCATCTAATAGGTAATCGGCTAACAACACTCTTCCCATTAGTATATAATAGATATAAAACGATGAAACCCTGATTAAATAAACAAAAACATTCGAAGCTAGGAGATAAGAATAGAAATAATAGTCCGAGCTACATGAATGAAATATCAAGACAGTTATCGTTAGATTAAACACACAAATAAACTCTAAAGTCTAAGAAACGAAGAATTCAATAAAAATCAGCTATTTCAAAAACAGAATGAGGGATCGGACACACGCACTCGAAGTTGATCATTAGCATGAAATATCTCACCGCCCTGAGAACTAAACCAATACCAGATATTTCAGTATTTGGACCATGCTTTCGCAGGCATGTTACCAGCACTTTAAACTAAAAGCTAATCAGATCTATATGTTATATAACGTTTTTTTCTTTTCCTCACTACCTATAGTAGGAAAAGTATTGTTTTACAATGGAATTATCATAGATAAATAATAAATAAAAAATAAAATAATAAATCAAATAAAATAATAAATTTTCATTTCCTCGATTTTAATTGTAATCAATAATCAATCCTCCAAAATCTTGGTGTTTCTATTATATACGCCTCACGATTGATGAAATGAAGACAAAGAGCCACATATCATTCCTTTTCTATCAGTCTTAAACTGGAATATAAAATAAATTCGCTTATTTCTACATTCTCTTAAGGCAAATAGACAATAATGCTCCATATAGAATAGTAGAGATAACGGTTGACGTACACTACACCGCACCGGCTCGAGTCAGACGGGATTTTGCCAATGGAATTAAAACCATTGAATTGAATTAGGGTTTGCAGTGCAGTGTGCACACTAGCACTAGACCAGCTCGAGTTGACCCGGAACGGAAAAACAGATAGGAAATACGAGGTCAGAGGATTTCATCAGCAAAGTTCCGATTCTAGCCGTGGAAAAGTGCCATGTCGAAAGATTTCCGGACCGGTCTAGCATTTAACATCAAATAATTCCGGTTCGACTCAAGCTGCCAATTTTAAGAAAAATAACAAAAATACTCATCCAATATAAATTTTTATTTAAATCTATAATAATAATGTAATTTGATTTTTTTTTTGTGATGTATGATCCACAACATTTGATTGAAAGGGTTCTTTTAAGTTATTCCTTGAAGAAAGTCTTTACATATATAAGAGTACACCTCTTAGTACCATCGTTCCCACAATTCTGGATAAAAAAAAGACGATATCTACCTATAGATTTGAATATTATCAGATTTCAAAAAAGGAATCTACATAACATATAATCAGATTAACAGTCAACTACATATTTACCTATAAATAAGAGGACTAACCTTATCCTTCATACATTCCTTACACACAATCTGCCTTAACAACATATTAGCATATCATATAAATAAAATTTATATCAAACGAATCAAAAAGCATAACAACTTTTGCAGTAAAACTTAACGCTTTTTATACGCCAATTGTTTTTGTGAACAAAACTAGTTTTGACATCGTTAGTTTTAGTAAACTGATCAAGTTCAATTCAGTTACAGCAACATCAGTTCACTGATGTTAATTAACTGATCGAGCGGTTGATTATATACATACAAATTCATATTAACTAAAGTGCGGTCGAACTGGCCTATTATTAACTAAAGTGGTATAACAGGTCTGAATTTAACATTAGCTATTATGATTTTTAAACAATAAAAATATCAAGTTCCACAATATCTGGATAGAAAAATCTAATTCTATTTTATCTTGTTAAAATCTAAATTGACAAATAAAGAGAGGTAATAATTTCGTTAGTGATACGATAAAGCAACGAAACAAATATAATCAGGCTTTTAACTTATTTTTTTTTATTAGATATTCCTAAACCTGTAAGTCTGATGATAACCTGATTTTGTACGTCCACCCGCACATCACAAACTTTTTGTTAACATAACTTTCATTCATGCTTTTCATTAAACCAATTCATTAATGAGTTTCATTTAAGTGAAGGTTGTTTTATTCCAGTGAAGTAATAAGCTTAATCTATCAATTACTTAAAATTAAGTTGTTTTCTGTGGAACCTGATCAGAGTGAATAAAAATCAAAGATTAAAATTGATTAGTTCATTAATTAAATCACAATATGTAAACAACAATTAACTGAACAGCTTGGGTTTCCGGTGAAATCCGCGTCACGAGGGGTTGTGTACATCTTGTGATTGCTTCGAGTCAACACCACGATGCACCACACCCCTGAAGATGCTTCCAGTAGTGGAAGCGAAACGTCGGACTTCAACCCCTACGTGACGCGGATTTCACCGGAAACCCAAGCTGTTTATGACGAATCTACCCGCGGAAGCCTACGGACAAAGGTAACAATTAACTGATCCCGTTGATTATTTTACTGAATAAAAATTATTCGTTAAAAAAAAAGAACCAAGGAGCACGACAAAACAGGTTTCTTTATCTTTATTCACAGAAGAACCTTTTAAAACAATTATCCTGTTAAAAAAAGAGACGTATAGAGTAGATTAGCTAAGTTATTATACTAATTATTTTTTGGTTAGGGTGAACAGTGTTTACTTTGGCTTTCGCTGACTACTAATAAACAGTAAACAGGCATCAAGTCCACTGATAACAGAGTTAGACTCTTCCCTTATCACTTCAATTTCATACCATACTGATAAAAATGTTACCCTTTCATTATAATCTGCCTTACCAGCAGCAGGTCATGCAATGAAAAATTGGGTTAGGGCACATTACGCCCTTTCTTTTCTCTTGAAACTTATACACCTCATAATCTTCGAGTTTTGTAATGCAAAGGAAAATTTTTCATACTATTATTTATTATTAAGCAGATTCATCAACCATTTACAGTTTTTTTCCCAGAAATTTATTTTATCCAATTTGCTTTGAATGAAATAAAACTAACTTGCAATTAATCTATTGTAAAAAGTTTGGTGTTAAGATTTTTTTTTTTTTTTTTTAATTTTATATTAGATATTATTNCATTTATGAATGAACATCCGAAAATCCGACATTGTGTTTTTAATATTTTCCTATACTTCTTGTGATATATAAATTTAACCATAATTTTTTCCCGCACTTTTTCCCCTGCCTTTTTTTTTAACCCATCAATCTAATTTCGAGAGCAAAAAATACTAAGAAGCTAATGGGAAGCTTTTATTTAAAAAAAAAAAAAAAATAATAATAATAATAAAAACAAGAATTAATGTCCCTTGCATCTACATACAATGGAAATTTTATTACATCCTTTTTCTTTCTTTAGGAACCCACCTAATTGACATTGGCAATAAAGCTACCATTTACTACATATGCCCATCAAAATTTAAAACAATCACATACTTCAATCCGAAATTTTTCCTAATTATAAATATCATTTTGTCATACCCTTTTCTAAACTTATCTATGTTGTACAGACCACAAAACAGGGAGGTAGTAGCCAATCTTAATGATCTGAAGTAGCAAAGAATAAGATGTTACATCGATCCTCGGGCAAAAAGTAGGGGCTTTTCATCAAATATTGAGTCATGTAACTTTGAAAAATCAAGTCATCCATTAACCGTTTTAACTAACATACTCGCATGATTGAAGTCTGCACATGTTATTTTAAATTTTCGTCAAACTTTTTCCCTTAATTTAAAATGTAAGTATGTACTTAATTGATAGGTAAATCTCTGTGATCAATATCTTCTAAAACCATGGTCCACATACACAAATACATTTTTAAGTGGTTGATCACCACCACTCTGAAATTACCTATTTTTTCTCTATTGATTCTTCTACTAACACCCCGATCAACTACAGGTAGAGGGATCAGCCAATTCACACACCATCATAAAAATCATTGTTGTGTCCATGTCGCATATCTCTGAAAATCAAATCCATCATAAATTTGTCATTCAGATTTACTGACCCACATCAACTATTAAACGTTTCGTTTTGCCCACTCCCTCTTATCTTTCTTTATATCCTGGTAGACAACAATATTAGGTCAACAGTATTAGAGGGTAGAGTACAGACCGGAGAAATCAGCCTCTTTAACTATAAAACTGTCCCATCACTTAAGGCACTCTCGTATACACAATTCCCTTGTACACTCCCTAAGCCACCCAACTAGCAGTTTAGAAAATGTTGTACATTGTCTTTAACATATACATTTTGTACATTGATTGACACAGATCAAAATTTGGTAATATACTTAAAGATATAACTTTCATTTTTAATACATTATTGTTCGTTCACAGTGTGGTTATTAAAGATCCTAATAGGTGGAAGTATGACCCCAGGGAGGTACGTTAAACTAAATATTATATAGTCAGTATTTTAATTATATTTTAGATATGCTTATTCATTCATATTAATTAGCTAAAAATCAAGCTTTATGACATCCATTATCTAATGAAAGCAGTCATAAAAAGTTTTAAAGTTTTTGGGCCAGATCGGGTGGCCATCTAAGGTGGTCTTAAGCAGGCTGGATGAAATAAGCAGCATTCAGCAATCGGAATTTACAATGGGAGGGAGTATATCCAGATAAGCACAATCTATTTCAACCAAAACACCTCAATAAAAATTTTACTGGTATTTTTTGATGGTTGGTAAGGCATTTGATTAATTAGAACTTTTATAAGTTAGGCAATGTATCATTGCGTTGCTTAAGTACATTTATTAACCTCTCATAAGGTGAGGAAGCTCAAAACGTCTCACGGGCCATAACCTAGGGACCTCTGGTCTATGCTCTTAGAATCTTGTGAAATTTTGTTCTAAGAATAACATTTCTATAAGTAACTATCTTATATCTATTATCATCAATCTCAGATAACTGATCAATAACTATTAAAATTAGCAGTTTTCAACTCATGATAACATGTCTCTCAAGATGACATCTTTCATTAAAATATCAAATGTCCTTTCTTTAAATATTATTGGTTTTAGTGCTGCTCTTTAGCAGGCTGGTCATGCTTGACTTATGCCAATATTTCAATTGAGGGAACAATATACTTACATACGTAACAATATTATATACAACACAACAATACAACATAAGAACAGCTATTTATTAGGTATAGCATTGTTTCCTTCAGAAGGGAAATCTACCAGATACATAAAATTAGCTGTTTTGTAATTAAAATATTGCTTTGGCAGAATTTAAATAAGAACTACAATTTAAAAAAATAACTCAATAATTGTGCAGCAAAAAATGTTTCATATTCTATGAAAAAAAGTTGTAAAGTAAAACTTAAAATATCCAATAGACGGTGTCCAAGAAATTTACCCCCTAGTTTTAGATTAGTTCCCCATCCAAACTCTCAATGGTAAAATTCTTGAAAATAAAAGTGTACTTTCTTTAATAAATAATAAGGTTCCAAATTTCATCTCTAAAAGGCTGTTGGTCCAACTATTAGTCAAGAATCTTTTGTCATGTTTCACTCTTAGCTTATAACACATACAGTGAGGAGCTATTTGAATAGTATTAAGTTTAACACGTTCAGGACGGGGCCCAAATTCACGTTCTCTTACCAGAACCTGAACATTTATGAATGAACATCCGAAAATCCGACATTGTGTTTTTAATATTTTCCTATACTTCTTGTGATATATAAATTCTAATAAATTTAACCATAATTTTTTCCCGCACTTTTTCCCCCTCTACAGAAGAGTGCACCCATATTTTTGAAAATACGGGAATAACCCCAATCCCCTCTCTATCCCAATTTAAGAGTGGGAGTCTAGTGCTGATATAGCGACACTCAGGTTTCTTGATTAGGGTCTCAGTGCCGCTATAACGGCACCCCGGCACTCAGAGTAGTCCAGTAGTGCCGCTATAGCGGCACTCCGTCCTGAACTTGTTAAGCATTGGTTTAGGAGGTATCTTCATCATAAGATTGCAATGTATACAGACATCAGGCGGATATCATGGATTTTAGATCTATGACAGGGTCATGGTATCAAAACTTGAGTTACTATTTTGAACTTCAAGAAAATTTAATCACAACAAGGGAACAACCCCTCAAGCTTTACACTTTTTTTACTACATGTAATTGTAACAATCGTTTTAGCTCCCTTAATAACTCTTCAGCTAATAGTTCTTTTAAATAAATATGAAGTCTATATCAAGCTGTAAAGCTAATTAATGTGCATACTTGCATAGGGTCAGAATATTGGGATATAAATTTCTCTCTATTACAAATCATGCTCTAATGTTGTCACCATCAAGGATGTAACAAGGGATTAATATTATCATATTTATTGTAACCAATCCTAGACATTTCTTAAGACAAATTAAGATGCTTTCCATATAACAAGAGTACATACCTCAACAACTTTGTCCCTTCGCTCCCTGGTCGTAGGGTCCTTGTCCTCTCCCTTGTTGATAACAGGATAATGTTCACTGAACACAGGCGGCACTGTCACTATGAGTTCGATCATATCCTCACCCTGTTCGAGTACCAGGTCCGAGGAGGCTTTGTTAATAATTGTCACAGAGTTAGTGGCAGGGCTGGCTACAACCTTGTTAGCACTAAGATCAGGTCTCTCTAGAACTTTCCTCTCGAGTTCCTGATCTTCTTTGATCTTAGCCTCGAGCTTCTTTTTGTCTTCGAGTCTATGTGGGTCTAATCTGCCTAGGGAATCGTGTCTGAATAGACCCACCTTCTCGTTGAAATCGTCCGCTCTAGGCGGCGCCGGAATTAGTAATTCCGGGCCGGCCTTCTGCATCTGCTTGTATACATTATATACAGGGTTCACACCGACCGATTTGAACTCAGGCAGAAAGAAAAACGCGCCGAAACACACTACACCGAACGTGAAAAACACCAATAACATGAGATACTTCTCCCTAGGCCTGAACGATCTCCTTACAGAAGAATGAATCGGTGCCCCGTTTAAATATCTCTGGTTCTGATAAGTGGGTAAAATACTGGTAGCCGTCATTTTGGATTATATAAAACTATACACAATAATTATTATTAGTTGAGTGTTTTTGACTATAAAAAGGAAAAAAATAACACAACACAATCCCTCACTCACGCCATTTTACTGACTACCTTTTTTTGACAGCCAGATGTAGTAAACTAGGGGGAGAACCTAAACAGTGTCGCCAATTCCTTTCGATATTCTTACTTCTCAACCAAGATTTTGAAATCGTTGACACACTACCCTACTTCAATTCAATTTAATTAAAATAAATTATTTTCTTTAAGAAATTAAAATAAATAAGATCGTGTAAGTTATACTCATAAACATTTTAAAAGTAAAAATAAATTAAATTATTTGCACCACAGTAACAATTGTGTCTGTGAAAAAATAATATTTAAAAAGTGGAATTAGAACAATGAAATGTGCTTCTTTTTTTTATTATGTATTTTACAACTGACCCAAACATATAAATCAGTTTATCATAAATCATTTTATAAACTCAATAAAAAATCATTACTCCATTATTACAGGAATAAATTAACTATATAATCTGTCATAGAGCCCTGGTTTCAAGTCGGTGTCGATTGTCTATCTAGGAAATCATATCTGAACATTATTGTCGAAATTATACAATAAAAATAAATTATTTTACACTATTTTTCATTAATTGTAAAAATATCAAAACAGAAGTAAACTAGAGTGGGCAGGTATTGCGATTGTTTCAGATTTGTTTCGTAATATAAATTGTTCAAAATAATTTTGTAATATAAATTTTCAATATAATGTTCAAACTTTATCTTAATATAACTTTCTCAACTTATCTTATTAATAATTTGTTTTGTTTTAATTGAATTATCAGATGGGAACCATAAGTCATTTTTCAAAGAACTTTTCCAACCAAGATTTATTAATGTGTAGTTCAATTTTTTAAAAAAAAATCCCAATCAATAAGGTTTAAACAGCTTATCACAAGATTGGGTTTATTTGATTAGTATTTGTCTTTCACTTATTATTTGTCTTTCACCAAACTATTATTATAACCTGGAATACATCTTTCAAGCCAAATTTATGGTTTGTTTCTTATTTAAACGTTTCTTTGACATTACCAATGTTCTTTTTGATACAGTAGAGTCTCGATTACCAATAAACTCGGATTATTGGAAATCTACAAAAAAAAATGTGAATTCTTTATTGAAAAATATACTTACATTCATATTTAATTTTCATTAGGGTTTTTAAATAATTTCATCATATTCTATTTCCAATCACAAAACTCACTGTTATACACCTAACACCCGAGCAATTGTTTTCAGTGTCACACCATTACCTATACGCAACAAAGCATATCTACTTTCACAGCAAACGGAAGATTTTGTATGTTTGTGTTCACTCATTATTAAAATTTCACGCGATGCTTTCAGTTAAAGACCTAACATAGAACTGAAGTAGAAGATACAAATTAATAGGCTTCCCTGAATTTTAATGTAAAACACAGCTGCTCAGATAGGAAAGGAATTCCATGAAATCATACGGAACCATCTTTACTAGCACTGTCCTAATTGTGATTAATTCAGGGAACCCGCTCCCCCTCCTTCTTTCCAAGAACTCTAGTTTGACTCGGATTATTGGGAACTCGGATTATCAGAGCTCGGATTATCGGAGCTCGGATTATCGGAGCTCGGATTTTATCGCATCTCGGATTATCGGAGCACAGATTATCGACAACTGTAATTGCAAAATTATTTCATAAGATGTTTTTGACGTTGTCATTCTTAAATATGTATGTATGTAGCACTACAATTTAAAGTTATAAATGTACTCTATCACATCAGAACAAAGGAGTAACCATGGAAAAAAACAAACTATAGAATAGAAAAAATATATACTTAATAATGAAAGAAATTGAAATATATATAGGCTTATATCTGTACATAATATAAAAATAAATATAATATAAAATAGAAATAAATGAGGCAGGAATGGTTTACTAANACCGTGAAATTTTAAGAGACTATTTTATTAATAAAATATGTTTATTTAAATAAGATACCCTGTATTATTATAAAATTTTGTTAAAGTTATATTAATGTTTAGTACTGTTATGTATAATGTTCTGCAATTATTCTTTAGTTTACATTTTGTTATATTTGTATGTATTATTCATACGAAACTAAAATATTCACCTTATATAATATAAAATAGAAATTGAGGCAGGAATGGTTTACTAATTGAATGAACTGATTTTAAATTATGTTGGTTACACTGAACAGAACTAAGTACATTTTCCTAATTTTCAAGGTGATCACTCAAACTTTGTTCAGTAACATTAGTATCTAATGATCAGGCAAACACAGTGAAAAAATGAAATTAGTAACTGTTATACTCAAGCTGAGCAAATATTTTTGTTAAGGAAATTACGTTTGTTCCTCAATCTTTGGCTGATAAATAACTTTGACTACGTTAATGTCAGAGATTAATAAATACAATTATACAATTAATCTAGCTGTCAGCCAGCCAAGAAAAGCTGTCATATTAAAGTATAGAACGACTCCCCCCCCCCCCCCCATAGCAAGATCAAAAGCTCATTTCCAAAATAATTGTAGAACATTTTTCATTAGTTTTATTTTACATCATAACATTACACCAGTTTTAATTTTTCAGCCAATCTTTGTATACAATTTGTTGTTATGCAGTTTAAAAGCCATATTGGTATTAAAGTTCAGTTACTTTTTCTCAGTCCCCCGCCCCCTCCCCCTGAAGAATAGGTTAATTTTCTAAGGTACATTTTCCTGATCAAAATGTAGCTATTGAAATTACCATTTGCCCAAAGTATATGGAAGCTATATCCAGATTTTTAATCACTAGCCAATCAGCAACATATTATTTTGAAGATACTGTTATGCTATGAAAATTATCAGTTCAGAAAATGTTGGTTGCTTTATCCATCGTTTCTGGCTGACCAGGAACTGAGATTTCTAGAGGTAGATGCAGATCCCAAGCTTTACCTTTAACATAAACAAAAATAAAAATTAATTTCATTCTATATCATTAACTTAGGTGTTACTTCATTATGGGTAACAAAAAATATAGATTAACACAGATATATAGATAAATGAAGATTATATTATAGATTAACATTCTATAATATAGATTCACACCTATATTATAGATACTGAAGGAATAAATATTTTTCTATAAATACCTAACATCAAGCTATAAGTTGTAGCACGCATAGGAGCTGTTATTCCATGAGTGAATTTTGACAGGAAATTTTCTTGTGTTTTATTAATTTTAGTTAGCTTATAGGTATTAAGGTGAACTACTACCTCCAATATAATAACTTAGTAATTAAAACCCTTATAGGCACAATCTCTTAAATATCTGACCCCTTAATTTGATCAATTTTCTAAAGGAGAAAACTGTAAAGAATGATAGATTCACCTATTTGTGCCCACTTAACCAGTACATGATAAAGAGCCTTAAACTGCCCATGATAAATGAGCCCATGACTGTGACCTATCATAGAGAATTTTAAGTAGTTTCATAGGGCCACAATCCTGCCCTTACGAGACATCTATGGACTTTCCATCGGACATCTTGCCTAAGCTACAAAACCTCAGGCTTTGACAGCCTGAGAGGGCAAAGCGCTTAACTCAAGACTCAACAGAGCCAAGTAAGGGCATGGCAAGTAAGCTTAAAGAGAAAGATCCTAAACCACAAACTAAAATATAAAAGTAAAAACTGGTTTGGATCTCTTTAACAGCTCATTATCAACAAATGTAACTACTATCTCTAAAATACCTGTTCTTCCAAGGGACCTGGTGGTTATTGGTCGAGGTACACCAGGAGGCCTGACAGGAGGTAACTCAACGAAATTACCAGCCTTTAGACGATCATCAGATTGTTGAATCGGAACAGACAAAGCAACATTGTTAACTGGCTGAAGTGTGAACACTGTAGAAAGGTTGGAGTCAAGTTTTAACACTTCCGGCTCAGTGTTACCACCTTTAGATCTTCGGGCATGAGCAGAGAAACTCTTTTGCCTTTGAACTAAGCTCTTATGCTCCAATTGCTCTGCAAGAAATGAAACAAACACATAAAATTAAATTAGTAAAACACAAAGACCTAAACCAATGTAAAAATGAGGAAAAATTTAGCTTTTTGAAATAATCGAACAGAAAGATGGAAGGGAAAAAGACAATCACAACAAATATCTGTCTATGGCAAAGAATATATAAATATATTAGTATATTTATAGAAAGATGGTGTGGGTTTTCATCTGATATCAACAGTACAGTTCTATCTATAAGGCTCTACCGCCCTTTGAGGTAAGGAAAAACAGTAAAAATTAAAATTATACTGATTCTAAGCAAGATATCAAAAATCTAATCACAGGCTTCATTCCTAATTTTAATTCTGCACAATTTGAGCCTTATTTCAACTTCCTATGATAAATAGTACAAGCGCCATTTCAATACAACGATAAAACTCGTATTAAAATGGCGCCTGTACTATTTATCATAGGAAGTTGAAATAGGGCTCAAATTGTGCAGAATTAAAATTAGGAATGAAGCCTGTGATTAGATTTTTGATATCTTGCTTAGAACCAATGAAATTTTCATTTGAATGATTTTTCTAACCTCAAAGAGCGTTAGTGCCTTAATCCAATATGAATAATGTAAAATAATAATAATAATTTAGCAAGCTATTTGTTAATATATCATGGTAGAATGCTCTTGAAGGAAAAAGCCGTGAGAGCCCAAAATATTTTACTAATACAGAAAAAAAAAAATCATGAATCTTCCCTTAACATAAAATTTATGTTATTTATCAAAGAACTTTTAGCCTTGTTAACCCTTGGATTGTTATATAGGGAAAAATCAAACCCAAGTCTCTTGGTAGCGAGAGATTAAACACACCTGCAAAAGGGATTGACTTGGGAGATGATTAGGTCGAAGTACTTACCTTTTTCAGGTGGATAGAAAAAGTACAATATAGTAGTGGGACCTGACCTTTTTGTTTTCATTTTATTACACACTGTGGCTAATTATAACATATCTTCTTAGTAAATGTGAACTAAGGATAAGCTCAGTAAATGTGTGCTAAAGATAAACGCAACAGTGTATTTTATAGGAGAATTTCCAGTAGTATTAATAAATAGTTTAAATACTTACTTCTAACAGGTAGTGTGGAGGAGGAGGAAGATTCTGAGGCTACTGTCCGAGAACTGTGCAAGGTGTGGTTAGAAGATGATGGCCTACCAGGCATAGAGACGATAAAAGGGTTCGATACAGGATGATGAGTTATCACCTCTACAGTACCATTCTGTATGACCGTATCTAGAGAAGAGTTTTCATCCTTTCCTATCGGTGGCAGATGATTATCAACAACACTGTTTATTGTCATTATATGACCATCCTACAAACAAAAATACACAAAAAAAAGTATAATATATTTCATTTATAATGAGTACAACAAGTATTTTGACTAATGTTATAATACAAATCATCAATGCAAGAATGGGTTTTACTGTTATACAATGATTTTCACTAAGGAAACCCTTTTTTTTATGTATTATATGAGTAATTAGATCATTTATAATATATTTTAATTTTAAACAGATAAAAGACTAAAAAAATATAGATTCAGCCGTTATTTATACAGCAATCTCGATAAGGATGCTACTTGCTAGAATTAGATCAGTAAATACATAGGTATATAATTTAAGTTGCTGTATAAGAATATCAAGTTCTCACAAGGAATTACAGTGAGGAGCTGTACCCATCTTAAGCCTCGTTCACACGATGACACTAAATGTCGTGACATTCAATGCCGCGACATTAAGTGTCGTCGTATGAACAGTAGATGTCATGGCACCAAACACACTATAACTAAGACGCTGAGTGTCAAGCAGTGTCACAGCATTAAATGTCGCAACATTAGTGTCATCGGGTGAATGAGGCTTTAGTATATGGTTTCAGCTCCATTTGAGCGTATCAAATGGCTGACATTGTTACACAAAGGATGTTTTAGTGCTGCTGGGAACTGAGTATGAAAAATACGGAATCATTCTGACTAATTTGGATTATTCACTCAATCCCATAACTTTAAATATATCCTTCATATCTATCAGCAAATATTAATAATCAAAAAGATCTAAGAGTTATTATTATTTAGCTTGATTACGTGTATGTTCAAAATTACACAAAAAGGAATAAAGGATACTATTGTAACATTGCATATCAGAATAGTGTAAGGAGACATATGGGTATAAGCATACCATGTTCTCTACAGGTGAACTAACGTGGAAAGGGCTCTGAACAGGTATATCTTTAATTAGTCCTTTTCTACGTCTCCAAGCCTCCCTGGTCTGTTCCCTTGCCTTCCTGTCAGACAGACTATCTTTCTCCACTCTTTCATTAAGTTCTTTATATTGCTTTATGATCAAACCCAGCAACCATCTGAAACACATTACATTTCAAGCTTCGCATACTAAACATCAATTCAATAGTTGTTTCCAGCATAAGGCTCTCAAAAATTAACATTTTGATTTAATCAAATAAGTTTATTAAAGTTAGTCTTACAAGAAGAAACAAATTGATTGATCAGACGAAGAAAACTTTAAGAAATTGTAGTTCAATACATCATTGGGATTAACATAATTTTATTATTTCACTATTTCATATCATTGCTTTTTAATCCAGGTATTCTATGTCATTCATTACATAACAATAAACCAAGCTTAGATTGTTATTTACACAGCCTCATATTTTATTAATGAAAGCTATACTCAACATAGCTTGTTTTAAAATTGAGATGTATGACTTAATATTTAGCCATCTCACATAATGTAATACGGGGAAATGTACTTATTATTATTAAACAATTGACCTTTTGTAAACTATTAAATAGTATTTTTTCTCTCTCAAACACACTTTTACAAAAATAATAATTCTCGGTTTGCCACTGGAGATTAATTTATAAATTATAATATCTGACAGGTTTCTACAGTACTAATACCGATCTTACCTATAGCCACTGAGGAGTCCTGGGTCCATTTTAGCTCCAGGTTGGTCTTTATTGACAAAAGAACACATTTCTACCCTGGTGGGACATTTCTGAGCATTGATGAGTGGCTCTAGAGAGAGCTTCTCAATTATATCTATTTCATCCAGGGCACCAGGTCTGTCCTGCTTGTTTGCAAGCCTGTAAGCAATAACACACTGAAATTAGCAGATTACTGCTAGAAGACTAAAAAAAATTCAAAAGTGGTATCCTATGGAAAATCTATATTTAATCTAACAAAATAGTTTTTCTTTAAAAACAATATTTACGTTATTAATAAAAGAACTATGTCAAAGCATTATTAATAACGTATTAAAAATGCAGTGATCATTTAAATGGGTTAAAGGTGTCCACAAGTCTAAGCTTGTGAGAACCCCAACATTTCAAACTCCGCAGGGATGGGATAATTTTTAAGATTAGAAACTGCGTTAAGAAAACTTCTCTTTACGAAGATCAAGATTTAGTCTCTACCCTAGGAATCCCCTGCTATAGAAATTTTCTCGAGTATTAGCAATTAAACACTGTTATAATTCAGAGGATTCAATTTAAAAAACAAAAGCATACAACAATTTATGAACTCAGTCACATATATCTTCATTTAATTAAGGCTTCATTTAATAAGTTCATGGCACAAAATTAAGCATATTTTCAGTGCTTTGAGTATTAAGTTACCAAATTATTAACAAAGAAGATTGTTAGGTTTTAAAAAAAATCTACCCACTGCTGGGAATTGAACAACGGGAATCCATAAATTCAGCCTCTAGAGCTCTAACCACATATCTACTTAAGAGGAAAAATCTTTATCTGTCTGAATAAATATAATCCCAATTATATAGTATTAAATCTATACATCAAAAGTCCATTAAGTGAAAAATAGAAGGGGAAAAACAAAAAAATTAGCAATTTCTTAATTAGGTATTCAGTATTTCCAGCCAATCTTAATCCAGCAATGTATATCAACTAAGCATACAAACTATAAAACCAGCTGAATTAAATATAAAATAAATTTAAAAAGTACACAATAACATTTTACGTCAGAATGAAAAAATATATAAATAACATTAGTGATGTAAGCAGTGTAAACTATGTGTAAAAAAAAATTGGCCAATTCAATCAAGAGTAATTTTTTAGTAGAAACCCTCTTATCTAGTCTCAGTTCAACCAGCCACTCAGGTGGGAGTGAATCTTCAAAGGAAACCTTTGCCACTGGCTATCTCACCTAGTAGAATAACTAGGTCTACTAATGACGTACCGTTTGTTTAACACTGTTTAGTAAACATATCAGCAGACACCTGTCTGTTGGAAACAGCTAAACAGAGAGCACAATGCCCAGACATGTACACAAGTTCAATCGGGGTCCAGTGGAGTGTTTTCCAAATTGTGTTTTCATTTGTTACTCTGCTATACCTTTCCAAAATGAGAGCTTCAATAAAAATTACCGATAAATGTGAAGTCCATGTTGCTACAAGGTTTCTGACAGGGGAAAAACAGTTGGTTTCTGACAGGTAGGCCAGTTGTTTCAATAATTTAAAACTATGGATATCTGCTGCTTTTTATTGCAGATAGAAACCTTATAACAGTGCAGACTTTGCATTGGGCGGGATTTTTATTGCAGCACTCGTTTTGGGAAGCTACAGCAGGTGAACAAAAGATCACATCTCAGCGAATGAGCTATAAAAATACAATATCTCTCAAATTGCAGACATTTCCAAGATTAAGAAAAAATTGATACATAAATGGCATCAATGATTTGGGAATTATTACAAGAATTGAAGGTTTCCCCTAGACATTGGTTCAAAAAATGAGTCTTAATGATCATATTAGACTATAACTATAGTTGTGACATCATTATATTTCAAGTAAAAATAGTGGTCTAATTGAAATTTTTATTTCTAGAACAATCAACTCTCAATCAAGTGGTAATGATCATATCAAATTATACTGCAATTTTGACTTCTGACACAGAAGCTTCAGCACATATTTGAAAACTAATAAACCTAAAATTATATTAAAAAAAACAACAAACATATAAGTGAGAAAAAAAGTAATATACTGTGCAATGTCAATTAAATGTGAACGACTTGATAAAATAAAATACTTGTGAAAGTGCAAAACCTCAAGAAAAAATTGTATTAGGTGGTTTTTACACACTGAAGTACAAAGTGAATATCTACCGCAGTAAATTATTGTTTGCAAATGCTACAGGTTTTTTTTTTACGTACACAAGTATAGGCTTTTTAGATATTTTGTCGCTGAGTACGAGCCTTTTGAGTTCCTGTTTGGATTCATTAATCCTGTCCATGTCACTTGCATCGATCACAAACATAACACCGTGGATCTATGGCATCAAACCAGCAATCAATCATTAGGAATTTCCAAGCATATAAAATAATAAAATTTGAGTAGGGACTAAGAACATAGTGTACACACATTTGCACAGTGAAGTCATATAATCAGTGAGATAAATTTCCTTCCATCAAATACTTTTATTTTTTACATCATTATGACAATCCCCAACAAATAATAGGTACCTGCTCAATAACCATAGAATCAAAATTATTGGTAAAAAATCAAACTGCTAAGCATTAACTATGCTTAAGATTTGTAAGTAAATGTAACAATGTATTTGCATATTTATAAAGAATAAATAGTACCAATATACAGTAAAACCACGATAGGAAGTGTCTCAAGGGGATTAGGGTAACAGTCTTGTTATCAAGGTTATTTTGGTGAGGCAGGATTTTAAAGTCTAGACTTGTTCAATGTCGACCCATTCCTGTAATAGAGTCGCGTTATGGAGGTTGCCTTTTCAAAACAACTTGTTGTAGAGGTTGACCTCTCAAAATGACTTGTTATAAAGGTTCTGAGTTACGTTGTGAATTAGAAAAAATCCATGTTATTGAGGTTGTTTGGATAATAGTTGTGTTAAAGAGGTTAATTTAACATTATGTGTTATGGCAATTTCAAGGGGATTTGAAAATTGCACATGTAATTGAGGTTGTTGTGTTATTTAGGGTCGTGTAAGCGAGGTTCTACTGTATATCCAAACAAAACCCACAGTCTAATATTTATTACATACTGGGGTCAAGAAATTTATATTTAGTTATCATCTGGCAATTGAAAATTTACAAACTTCTATCATATAAATACAAACTAGTGAGAAAGTTCCACAACATCTCACCACTAACTTTGTGATTTTGCTAAATGAGAGTGAACGAAATGGCTTGATAGCTATTTACCATTAAATAATTAAATGTATAACTTAAACAAAAAGTTAAAGGCAGAATTGTTTGCATAGTGCAGACTGTTGTTACAAGTGGAAGAACAAATACAGAATTCTTCTTCAGCTAAATGTGACAAAGCCCATGTACTCTAACCCCTGTCTCAAGGATAAGAGTTCTAAAAATGAAAGAAATTAAAAGGAAAAACAAATAGAAGATGACACAATGCAAATTGTTAAGTTTAATTCTTCCTAGAGTTTGTAAACACCTTCTAATTGGCATAAACTGAAGACCACAATTTTTTGCACCACCAAGTTGTGTAAAAAAATGCCCCAAATGTGGATTCGTGAAAAGTTACCAAGCGGCTACCCATCAGGCAGAAGATCAAAAGAGGAAGTGGGGAAAATCTTATGTCTTATGTTGATTAAACCTAAAAAAGAGTAACAAGACGAGGCAAAGGACAAAGGAGCTTAATAGACTTAAATGGGGAAAGTTCATACGAGGTTCTAATGCTGTAATAGTATATCTTAACAATGAATGCTACAACATTTATTTTAACCTTGTCAATATTAATTCATAATAACTAGTAAGAGAATTTTAAAATAAATTTATATCTGCTCTTGAGTTATAAGTTAGGTAAAGGTTAATAAGGAATACGAATGCTTACATCACTGAAATATCTGGGCCATATTTCTCTTATCTGAGGACCACCTCCCAGATCATAAATAATCACGTTAAATCCACGATGTCTGAGTTTAATTGTGGAGAATCCAGCAGTCGGCAACACATTGTAAACATCCTCTGCAACAAACAATAATTTTTATAAAATTTCTGTAACAAAGGTTTTAATGTGGAGTAAAATCATCACAAAGGAGATATATTATAAAACTGAAAAACCAATAAGATAAAGAGAATAAAAAACTGAATGAAAAATAAAAATAAACATAACAAAAAAAATAACATTATAGTTACGTTTTGCAAGTCCCTTAGCAGCAGTTGTTTTACCAGCATTGTCCAATCCTACAAGTAGCAACACTATTTCTCTGCAACAAAGCACAATTAATTATTAAAAAAAGGTCTAATTGACAATATATTTGATTGATGGATCCATGAATGAGATTGACAGATTTCTAGATATCTTAAAAACAGAGTATATATCATGGTTGACGGGGAACTTCTGCCATTCTGATTGATTGTTTGAATGGCTCTTAACAATATTTTATTCAATCCAGTACGTGCCACTATGGAAGACTAGCCAGCCTGAGTCTTCAGTCTCCTAATGCCTGTTATTATGCTAACAAAGTGTTTAGAAGATGCATACAGTTTTACAAAACAATACCACATCAACTAAGGAATAGTCTTTGCACTTGGTATTACAACAAATATGAAACAAATCTAAAGGTTTAAACAAATTGTTCTTATAAACAAAAGTTTATAAGAAAATATAACGACATCAAAGAAGCCAATATGAAAAAAGCAGATTAGCTCATTGCGCTCATCAGCACTGGTCTCTGAGATCTCATACAGTCAGTTTAATTGAGTATTAAATCAAAACTTTTTTGTACCATACTTTTTTAAATAAATGGCAATGGCTAATCAAGAGCTGAAATTACCCATTGAAACTTGACAATCTGACTGATTGTGTAGGGCCCCTTGTCATAGAACAGGATTGTCAGTCTGATAGATTCAGTCAGCAAGCCATTTGACTGTTTCAGGTGCTCTATACAATATATTTACTTATATATTAGGGAGTATATTATATTACTGTTTGACAAAGGGATTTAATCCATCAAGAGCATAAATGAAACAAAAATGGTTTCACAAAGTGGATCTCGACCGCATTGTCTCCTTCAGTTCAGCAAAATCTTGGTTTGAAGAAAGGACATTATCCATCTGAGATAAAGATTCTTGTTCAGATTTCTTGTTATTAAATATTAATTTGCAAGAGTACGTAACAAACAATTTCGAGAATTGTTGAAACCATTTACATTAAAACATGAACTAAAAAAAAAAAAAAGTCACCTTTGACTTTTTTGCTTACAGCAGCAGGATAAAAATCGCATTTTAATAATCATAACATATTTAAAAACTGGTATCCAGTCGTAATACAGCAACTATATTAAGTTTACACTAAACAAATAGCATAAGAAAGACACTGATACGACCGGTTTCAAGTTGCGACGACAATTTCACATTCAAATTCCTACCAATATTAAAACTTAAATGACTCTCGACATCACTGAACTTTTGAGCGAAAGATTGAGCTATTCGGAAATCACAATAACGAAGATTTTAAATAAAACAAACAAAATACTCTTGATTTAAAAAACAAACAAACATTTTCTACAGGTTACGGCTATTGGTTATACTGCGACAATTATATTCCATAATACACCTGATGAATTTCACCATGTCTACATTTTTACTTTTTTCATTGGAATAAATAATAAATAAACTAAAAAAAAGCACCAACTTGTAGCGGATTAGCATCAGCATTTCTATGAAAGGAAACTGATTGAAAGAAAACAAGAAAATAGAATCAGCTGATACCTGATTCTTCAAGGTTGTCTATTTATTTTTCATAATTTCATTCATCCTTCGAATTTGGATGGAAACGTAACGTTATTAGTAGATTGATACGAAATGGTTCTATGGATTTAATCGGTATTTAAGTTCTAGACTATATAAGTTTGCTATGTCTAATGTTTTTAAAGCTGTCCAGGGCCTCTCTTTAAGACTGATCAGATCCAATTTGTACGCTGCTCAAAGATGTTTATCTACAAAGCCGGATGTACAGAAGGGACAACAGAGCCAAGAGCCACCGCCTGAACCTGAAATAAATCTTCATGATATCATGAGTAAGTTTCAGCTACTTTATTGCAGTTAACTCGCTTCAACAACAATTTAAACACGATATATATAAGAATCCGTATTGAAATAATTTTTCATAATTCTTTGTAATACCTAGAAATTTGCGTTATCATTATATTGCCATAAGAGATAAAAGGAAAATAAATTTATAATTGATAAGAAAAAGGAACTTTGTTGAACTCAGTATCGCTTGCTTGACCTTGAGTAGATACTGGGGACTTAAATGTTGTGTAAAAAAGCCCCGGTAAATATGGAGCATAAGAGTCAGTTTGAGGAGGGGTTTAGAAAATTAATAGGTCTCACTAGAATGAGACTTACAAAACAGTACATTCTAATGTACTCATTTGGCAAAGGGATATAATCTCTCGACTAAACTGAAGAACACAGTGTAGTGGAGAATCACTTGGTGGCAAATTTTTGCTTGATTTATTCACTTGATAGATTTAACCCTTTGTCAAACAGTACATTTGTATGCTTTATGCCTGTGAGAAATTTCTGAATGATACGTACCTAGGAGAGTTGATAACCCTTTGTCAAAGTAATACATTTGAGTGAGGTCTGGCCACTTTTCTAACCCCTCCCTCAAACAGCACTGTATTCTACAGTTTTACCAATCTCAAATGTATTAATCATGCAAAATTTGTTTTTAGCCATAAGTATGGTCTGATGAAGGCTGGTTAAGGTCGAGGTTACATTGGATCCAAATTTCGGTCGTACCAATGTAATTGGTAAGAAATTGTACAAATGGAGTGGAAACCGTGTCCATATGAATTCATGCAAGAATTCAGTTTGTGGAACAGAAAGAATAATGGATCTCATTGAATTGTATTATTTTTCGGACTCTCCTGGCCGAAAAGTTTTTTCGAAAACTGATATTATTGTTCTACATGTTTTTGTAGGAGACGCAGCTTTTCCTTTAAAGGGTTTATTTGTATGATACATTATTATTTTTTTTTTAATAAGACCTTTTCCTGGACAAACATTGTCAATGCAACAAGAAATCTTCAATCATACCCTTTCACAAGCAAGATCTCTCGTTAATTTTTTTTTTTTAACAATAATAATGAATGGCAAGTTTTGAAAACGGAAATATATCCTAACACAGATGTTGTTTAAGTGCATTTTCTTGCTTCACAAAATAGTTATTAATTTGGAGGCATTCCAGATACTTTTGAAGCATGTAAAATTCACAGATCATCTTTAAGCATTCCAAGACGATGTTTCAATAAAAGTACGAATGAAGCTTAGGAAATCCGAATGGGTTTATAAAATATTTTAACAGTCACAATAATGATTAAAGTACAAACTATTGAAATAGTTACCGCTTAATCCTTACACAACTTTTTGTCTCTGTTGTTATATTTACATTTTTTGATTCTAAAATAATCGCCTTTCCTCCACATGCGTTTGATTCCTACTTACGACCAATAATTTTGATCCAATGTAACTTTGGCCTAAGAGTGTCCACTGTATTTATTTTGCTATTAGCTGGCTCAGTTTGCTTCTCAAACCAATCAAGATATAAAACAAACTACATAAAATGGTCGTAATATATAATAGTTCCATAGGAATAACAATCATGTCGTGGTCAATTCATTTTTTGTAAGATTGGGACAGAGTTGCATGCTTAATATGTTGTATGCAAGCTTAATATAACAGCCCCATTTTTGTTTTCAGTGGATTGACCAATATTGTAAATAACAGCATTACACTTGTCCCTTGCCTTCCTAGCACTGAATAAAATCTCTTTTTCTGCCTCCACAGCGTATCTCTGTCAAACGACCTCAGCATTAAAGGGTTTACACCAAATATATGTAAAAAAAAAAAAAAAAAATCCAAGACAACTTTCTCATATACGACTTTATAATTACTTAGCCCAGTTTTTACAATTTATTAGTTTTTCATAGGTATATTTAATTATTATTGAACATTTTATCAAAATGTATTATAAAAATAACTTCTCGTTAGGGGGGATCAAACCCGGCCTCTCTCCGTCCGCATTTAAAGTTATCTTCTCAGGAACTAGATTTTTCCCAGGAAAATGGCTTGTATCGATATATTCCTATTTAATTAGACTACATGCTTTAGTTTTTTAATCAAAATGTCAGAACCATTTGTGAGAAATAATTTTTTCCATGTTTTTTTTTTTTTTTTTTTTTAGAGTTTTTGGGGTTAGCACCCCAAATTTTGAGCTAAAATTAATTTCCCGATTTTGCCTCAGTATATGATTTTTCTAAACATTTATACCAAATTTTGACAAAAACAGCCCAGTAGTTTAGGCTCCAGGCGTCTGCACAGACTGACATTTCTTTTAAAAAACCCACTTTTTTTTTTACTCAGGTGATTTCAAAACGTTTAAATTGCGTCATCACAATATTCTCTCTTTATATGAGAAAGTAAAAAGTATTCCAATTATTTTTGCTAGTTATGATAAAAGTGTATTTGTTATAAGTTTGTTTTTTTTTTTATTCCAGGAGGTCCTCTTCATTCTCTAACAGATTTAGATAAGAGAATTGTGGTTTTTTCTGGCAAGTATAAAAAGTTTGAAGATGTGCCTAAATCAATGACGTAAGTTATTTTTAAATGATATTGTGATTAGTGAATAAAAAGGAGCATAATTGGTTTTATCAACTGAAGTTAATTAAACCAATCTTATGATAAATTAACAATAAAATTTGCTCCTTAAATTTTTTTTTTTTTGTTAATTTATACATATTACTTCTATTTTTTAGGCATGCTGCTTTCGACAAAGCCAGAAATAAAGCTAGGATAAAGTTGGCAAACTATATGATGCTGGCGACAGTTATAGCTTGCATAGGAGTTGCCATCAGTGGTAGACGGGCAGCTGAGAGAGGTGAATCTGTTCACCAAATGAACCTAGATTGGCACAAAGAAATGAACAAGAAATGATTGCATTTGTGTCAACACAACTTTCACTTATTGATTGAATATTCTCAGTGTATTGTAATCTAGATTACAATACAAAAATATCTAGATAAGTTTATTTATTTTTTATGTTGATGTCAAAAAATGTTACCAAAACATTGCTTCACATAATTTGTTGCTTTAGATCATTTTATTTTTTTTATAACTGTTAAGTTATAGAATTATAATTATATTTATATCTAATGTTTTTTATTATCCCAAAAAGTCAAATTGAAATGAAGTAGGGATTTACATCCTTGTTTTAGAAAAGATAAAATAATATTATTTCAATTTTCTTCTTTCAACAATCTTCTTTCTTTGTCAATGCAATCTTGGAAAATTGTTTGTGATTCCTTGTTGGTGACAGAACAGCTCTTAACTTAAATAGTGGACCTACATTGTACAACCATGTTTTGGAGACTAATAGAAGTAATTTTTACGATAAAAACCTCGATTTTAATAGTTTTACCCTACGAAAGCTTGTTTTGCAGACACATTAAAACTGACTCCGTTTAATCCGGACTGGGTCCGGTCCCGTTACACCCGGATTAGCGAGACTCGACTGTAACATTTTTCCTTGTTATATTATTTTTTGAAGATTTAATTGTGATA
>KZ652116.1:0-12671 GCA_001010745.2 Gerris buenoi
ACGAAAATAAAATTTTGGTACACAGAGGTACAGGGTACAAATGTCAAAGTAATGGATACCCTTCATGATGCATATCGTTGAAAAGCTCTTTAAGAATAAAGTAATTGTAGTTATTTATATTTTTTTCAGATTTTTATTTAGGAGGGGGCAAAGTGGAAAATACAGGATAATATTTCTATACTAAGAAAAAAATACTTCTGTAAGTAAAAACAGTGTCTTTTGGTGTGTGGCTTCCTTATATAAATCTTTAGTTTTAACCTTCGAGGCAAGAGGAAGGTCACTGTCCACATTAGTTTTCGAAATTTTAATTTTGATATCCAGGGGTACGGGGTACAAATGTCAAAGTAATGACAACCCTTCGTTATGCGTATCATTGAAAAGCTCTTTAAGAAGATTCTTGTGATATTTTTATTTAGGAGGGGAGTAACATGGAAAAGTAAGGTTTGTGACATAATTCCCTCAACGCATAACTATATTTTATACTTATTTATTTTACAATGTTCTGATACTTTTGTAATATACATTTTACGTCTTTATTGATATTTTAGTCACTTAGGTCTTAATTTTTGTATGCAACCCGGGCTGCGCCGGGTACTTTAGCTAGTAATTAAATAAAATATAGGTATTGAAAATAAGGTTTTTTTTTTTTTTAAAGAATGATAATAAATTAGTTAGTTCAGAACGGTCACCCATCCAAGTACTGACCACGCCTAATGTTGCTTCCTCCTGCTGCGAAACAGCAGAAGAGGCCACTCTAGTGGCCTCTGAAGTAAGGAAAAGTTCCGAGGTAACCTCGTTCTCTTTATAAGAGAAAGTAAAAAAAGAAATCATAATAATTCATGTATGAATATCTCATAAGTCGATTTTTTTATCAATCAAGGAACATCATTGTCAAATGTAAAGAAAATGGACGAACGTCTTTGGTCGTGACAGCGCGAAAAACATATACAGACTAAATGGCAAACGGTCTGGTGGAGAATAAAAATACTTTATTTTATTTATTTGTATTTATATTTATTTTCAATAAATAATTGTGTTAAAGTAGAAATTGATGGTTATTCTGTTATTAGGAGAAATCCCGGGAAAGCTAAGAGGACAAAGTGTCTACTAGATGTAGAGGTAAGAATTTTTTTATCATTTAATTAAAAAGTTTCTTTTATGTAAGACTACTGTAGTTTTAATTCGTAGACTACTGAAATTGCAACTTCTTTTTAACTAGAAATAATGATAAAACTGGTGTCAAAATCATTCTTACGAATAGATTTTTATTTTATTAATTGAAGGAAGTAAGTTTATATTTACTTAACATTTAAACAATTCTCTGTTACCACATTTTAAGGCGTGTCACCATTGTATTGGAGCAACAATACCACATTTGGACTATAATATAGGTTATAAGTTATTGTTCTAAAACATATAATATTTTAACACACTGCATATATATTTTAATCTTATACACAAACTTAATAAAACTATTTAGAGAATAATTATAATAAATATAGTCCATAGGGACAAAAAGTAAAGTAGAAAAAAAAGTGCTTATTATAAGCACTTTTAATGGGATATTATGGAAAAAAAAAAAATAATAAAAAAATCTATGTACTTAATGTTTAATTATGAAAGCAATTATACGAGTTTCCCTTCACAAAATGTAGACTTGCTTGGATTTTGATTAGTATGTATAATGTAAACGTCAAAAAGTCAAGTTTACTTTATCTTTATTAAGTGTACTCGTGCTGTTTGCTTCCGTGGTGTAAGGATTAGAGAGATTGGAGACTAAACCATATCCAAACTTGGATTAGCCCCTTATACTTGAAGCTTGAAGTGAGCCACAAAACCATGCAAACGGCGTATAATACATCTTGTTCAATTTATGTCCAGTACTTGAAGATAAACAGAGAAGACAGGATAGTGAGTAGCATTCAGGTTGTTTGCTTACCATTAACAATCTCTTACCAACCATATCTACTGTCATCTGAATTTGACCTTTTCAAATAACTCAATGATAGCAATATTTTTGTGCAAGGCAGATACCCAGGGCAATGAACCATAGAAAAAAAAAAAAAATCCTGTTTGTTTGATTTGATTCTATACATAATTGTTAGTGTTCTGAACTGATAATATTTGAATAGTGCAATAAAAATAAATGATTATTAATTTTTTACCATTATTAATTTAGTTTAATTATAAGTAAAATGACATCTTGTTCCTTAATAATAGGGAATCTACATTTTTATTAGTATAACAAATTTGCTTTAATAAATTATTTTTTGTTTAAATTTAATTTATGTCAGTATGCTGGATAAGGAGATCAATCAATTGTATATAGCAATCGCAATTCATCAATTGTAATTAGTTTTAAAATAATTCAACCTCTATAGTAATTTATCTAGGTGTGTTGTCGTTCGGCTTGCTTTAAGGAGGGTACTGTAAAAGAACAATGTATGCAAATAACAATTGATAAAATATAATTTGCCCAAATATACTTGGTTTTATAAAATGTAATCCCCGTAATTATATATTTTTTTTTGGAGCGCTCGATAGTCTAGAGCAATTTTGGTCAAGTATTCCGTCAATCACCTGCTCGACAGCCCAAATCCTGACTCGAAACCATGGTATCTACTACTGATACTAAACTACTACTGGTACTATACTGATTCACTAAAGTCCAGGAGGAGCAGCAGTTCAACGTCGAAAACTCCGCTACAAGTGAGTGTTGATGAAAAGATTCATGGGATGCTTGAAGCGCCCCAAGGCGGCTTGAAGCTCGTGTCAATCAGCTTGACGCGATGTTTTGATCAAGCGGCTTGATCGTGTAGGGGCTGCTTTAGAATAAATATAACGAGTAAAAAAACATTTTAGCTGAATAGTGGAGAAAGGATAACCCTTGTCAGATATTACAACACAAATAATGAAGAGCTACATGTTTTCCTTATATCCTTGACTCCTGTGCAACTAATTGCAACCCTTTGAATCCTTATTTCTGCTACGAAAGCCTGCTAAAAATATAGGTTTCATTCTGTCCAAGCATTTCTCAACTCCAGCTTAATAGAATGAAATATATCTGTATTTTATGATGAAAAGGATTTTAGTAATAATTAAAAAAATAAATAAATAAAAACAGTCTAATCCATAATTCATTATATTCTTTTTTTAAAAAAAAGATAATATCTTTTTCGTTATATCATTCAAATGATTTATATTTGGAAATCACAATCGACTGAATTTCTTTATTGTTAATTAAATTGTATAAAAAACAACTGGGTTAATTGCTTCACTGACACTTTGTTACAATTAAGCCTCTTTTTTTTTTTCTTCTTTTTTTTTTTTTAGTAAAATTATAATTCAGTGTCATTTAACATATAAAGATAATTACATCGAATACGTTTTATAAAGGACATATCTTTGAATAACGGATCTCACCAACACCGAATCTAAACCGAGGCCATCGGTATTGCCCCGATAGAATAATACTACATATAGAAGGAGCATAGAATCAAAACAACAAGCAATTACTGATAAGGGACTGAAGCCAACTTTCGCCGAGGGTTTGTGTCCATTAGACCAGGGGACCAACAAAACAACACTCTTTTTTTTAATTTAAGCTGGAGAAGGTTGGCCACGCTTTAGTAACTATTCAAAGCCCGCTCACAAACGTCAAGAAAACAAGCCCTGCCATTGGTTATTGTTTACGTTTCACTCTGACGTAATTTTTTTCAACTCGCCCGGCATGATATAATAATCAATATTTTTAGCATATTTCAAGCTAAAATAAGATAAAACACAACAAAAATATTACAATAAACTAAACTGACTATCAATAATTATAATTTAATAAAAAAATTAAATTAAAAAACCGAAGACAAATAATTTTAGAGTTGTGACGTCACAAATTACAGAAATGAATTTCTAGAACGCAGATAAGGTACCCAACCAAAGTTGGCTTCAATGTTATCAGTGACCATCCTTCTATATATAGTGTGTCATCCGCACAAATAATTAATTTAGTTTATTTTTGTTTAATATGATTTTGACGTATCTGTCATTCATTGTCTAATAAAAAAAAAACATTTTTCGATGTGTTATTAACTCTTAAAAACGATCTCTCTGTGTGGCGACCCCGACGTTAGATTGACTTGAAAACAGCGGTGATCTGACTACGAAATATGAATCCGGACGTTAATCCCAACCAGCCAGCTGCAGCGGGTAATAACGAAATCCATCGAGTATCGGTCAAATTACCACCATTCTGGTTCAAAATCCCACAATTTGGTTTCACCAGTTAGATGCCCAATTCACCATAGCGGGAATAATTCAAGACGCCACATATTATTCAGTTGTTGGATAATAATTTTAGAGTTATGACGTCACAAATTACAAAAATGAATTTTTAGAACGCAGATAAGGTACACAACCAAAGTTGGCTTCAATGTTATCAGTGACCCTCCTTCTATATATAGTATTATTCTAAGGNATCTGACTACGAAATATGAATCCGGACGTTAATCCCAACCAGCCAGCTGCAGCGGGTAATAACGAAATCCATCGAGTATCGGTCAAATTACCACCATTCTGGTTCAAAATCCCACAATTTGGTTTCACCAGTTAGATGCCCAATTCACCATAGCGGGAATAATTCAAGACGCCACATATTATTCAGTTGTTGGATAATAATTTTAGAGTTATGACGTCACAAATTACAAAAATGAATTTTTAGAACGCAGATAAGGTACACAACCAAAGTTGGCTTCAATGTTATCGGTGACCCTCCTTCTATATATAGTATTATTCTAAGGTTTACTTATTCTTTTTCGCTGACATTCAATGTTTACCTCTTAATAAAAAATCACAAATTTGAAACCCATCAAAATGAAGATTGTAATTATTATGGGATATGACAAAACAAATAAAATAACTTGCGTATTTTTTCCGAACTAACTTTCCATACAGCAAACTTGCTGAAAACGGATTAAATTCTGCTGAAAAATGACTAAAAGTTATAAAATAATGCATTGCCATCGTGTTCTGAGCTGTTTTGAAAGTTTCAAATGTCTAGCTACTCGGGATGTTAGTAAAAATGCGATTGCAAGATTTGTACCGGACAAACAAACAAACAAGAAACCAAGTTAATAAAAAAGGGAGTAAAATAGTCTCCACGTAATAATTTTATTTTAAGTAACAAAGCAGCTTTCAGCCTTCATAAGGCCATCTTCAGTACCGGAATTTGGAAGAGAAGAAGAAGAAGAGTTACATTATATAAAAGAAAAGTTAACGAATGAGTCCAGAGTACTTCATGTCGGAGATTAAGGAAAGACTAAGGTTTGAACCTTTCCTTACTCTTTGACATGAAGTAGATTGGAGACACTATTTATATTGTTCATTAAGATGACCTCCATAGACGCTCCCATATCTACAAGGAAAGTATAGTTTTTAACCTTTAAGGTCAAATAAAGTAAAATATATAAATAATTAAATAGTTGTTAGGCATCTCTTTTTTAAGACGGTCGTCTAATTAGGTCTAATTTCCAGTCTTTTTCAATAAGGAATGCTTATTAAAAAGAACCATGATGGACCAAATGTGTCAACAGAAAATGTTACTTCTTTTTATTTTCATGACTTTTACCACCTGTTGATTGTAAATGCACTTAATGACTAAAAGCCTTTCAGTTTTATTTTCATTAAACATACTCATACTTCTTTCTACTCAACAAAATATTTCTTATCCAATTCGTTATTTTATTTGCTCAATTCTTAAATAAATAGAAAAAAATAAGAAAAGATAAAGCCGGATTTATGACTTCAAGTTTACCTTACACAACTTAAAATTTGTTGTCCAACATCCTTCCTTTAAACAAGAGAAGTAGGAAGTTTTTTTTTCTTCTTTTGTATTTCCAAATCGATATATAAGGGGGAGAAGGTTTAAGAAGTATTTTCTCACTGGGCTCCTGGTCCATCTCATCCTCTTCCCAAGTAGTTTTTACTTTTTCCATTTCAGTGAAAGCACCTTGTTCCATTGTCCGGATGTCCTTCTTGCAGCGTCTCGCACCTCATCTTTTGCTCCTGCAAGAAAACAAACTACAAGTTGAAAAATAAAGCGTTTCCGCACTCCCCTTACTACCAAAAAGTACTCTACTCAAACGCTATACTTCTTCTTCACTTCCTTCTTTTATTTTGGAGTATTATCTTGAAATACTCATACCTTTTTTTATTCTTAAAAAAACGATCCTTGAAGACAACACAACTCTTAAAAAAAATCCATCCTTTTCCTCCCGTTGATATTTTTATTTCTCTCTTTTGTGAACAAATGTCTCTTATAAATATACATATATATACACATACTGCTTTTCGCTCGTCACTTTAATTTTTCTGAAATATACATTGAGAATAATGGCTTCCTTTTTCTTTTTCTTTCTTTTTCTAAAACTTTTTTTATAATTGTTTCTCTGCAATGAATAGAAATGTATAAATTTGTTAATAAATGTTCTTTTTCCTATTTATGCCAGAAATAAAACTAAGATAAACGAGTTTTATTATTACGATTTTTTTTTTTTTTGGGTAAAAGTAAGATTAGTAAATTAATGTGTTCCTAATTATGTTTTTGTTATTTTAAATAAAGTTAGTTGGTAAAGTTAAGTTTTGTAGACGTTTTTTGTAAGTTTTACAAAAAACAGAGCAAAATGTCTCTTACTCTTTTTCTTTTTACTAGTTTTAAGATTATTTGACTGGGACAGTTCTTTAATATTCCTTNTTTTAATAGTTTTAGTGAGTAAAATAAATTATAAGTCACTGCTATTAGTGTTTCAAGTAAAAACTAAACTTGCATTTGAGAGCACATAGTTCATATAAAAACGATGTTTTTTTTAATCCATCCTTTTTATTCCACAGAGATATATTTTTCATGATTCCTTGAAGAGGAAACTTAAATCGTTCAAAATAATAAATAGATATGTCCGCTAAATATGCCAGCTTTATTATTCATACTTTACTATTGTTTTAAATTTGGTGATTTTTGGTGAGTGAGAAATTGTTGAATTTTTCCTTTTAGATCAAAGAAAAAACGGCTGAGTATCTTACCCCTATCACCCGCATGTATAGGAGAAGTACGTCAGAACCCATACTGGCATAAAGCACAGAAAAAAGTCGAGAGTGCCCAAATGCGATTCATCATTTATAGTTTTTACTCGCATAAAAAAAAACTTAATATAGTTTAAGAAAAACGTTTTTTTGGAGGCTCGTTGTTCTCGATGAATGATGCAGTGATGAATGAATGATAACGATTTAAACAATTTCTCTACAATATTTCCTCACAAAGCAGAGCAAAATAGCATGCGGTCACGAAAGTTTGTAGTCTCGTCTATGTGAACCACAAAATATTCCGATTGCCATATCATATTTATATTATATTATAATAACTGAAATTGAGCTTTGAGCCTTTTCTTTTTACTACGTTTTTATTAACTTGTTTTCTTGTTTGTTTGTGTGATTGTCCATTACAAATCTGGCAATCGATTTCTAACTATCTTCCCGAATCGGTAGACATTTGAAACTTTTAGTATAGCTCAGAACACGATGACAATGCATTATTTTAATACTTTTAGCCACCTTTCAGCAGAATTTAATTGGTTTTCAGCAAATTTTGCTGTATGGAAAGTTAGTTCGGAAAAAATCCGCAAGTTATTTTATTTGTTTTGCCATATTCCATATTCACAATCTTCATTTTGACCTTAGACCATGTATATACCTAGACACGCCCTGTCACTCAATTAGTGAGACCAACATCTTCCTTGGGCTATGACGTCACGAACGGGGTTCCTAATTATGTTTTTGTTATTTTAAATAAAGTTAGTTGGTAAAGTTAAGTTTTGTAGACGTTTTTTGTAAGTTTTACAAAAAACAGAGCAAAATGTCTCTTACTCTTTTTCTTTTTACTAGTTTTAAGATTATTTGACTGGGACAGTTCTTTAATATTCCTTTAAATTAACGGCTTAAATACCGGCCCTCGGAAAAATTATAGTTATTTATGTAACTAGGCATCAAAATGGAATTTTACTGACGAGTGATTTGATTATCCTCCGAGCCGAAGGCGAGGACAGGCTATGGTAATTTACCTATTTGACTGTCGAGGCGAAGCCGAGGCAGGTAATGAATAAACGAGCCAGAAATGTTTCCTTTGCTGTCTTATTGCATATAATACTTTATCTACGGGTGGCAGAAAAATAAAACTGCTGACATACCATCTTTATTAATATAACAATAAGATAGTTAATTACTATGTTATATTTATAAGATAATAACATACGTATTAACTAAAATTAATGTTTATAAGGAAATCAAATATAAAGCTTTGGAATAATAACAATAAGTGAATAGCAAACTGAATCTATTACAATAAAATACAAAACACACATTTACTAGGTGTGCAATGCTTGCAATATTGAGCTGAGCGTGCATTTTAATCATATTTTTTTTTTTATTTATTTATTTAATTTTTTTTAATTTTTCCTATTTTACCAATAGACAGGAGAAAACTTTTGTACCCCGTACCTTGTACCCCCTGAGTACCAATTTGGACCATTTTATATTTATACCTTTCTGCGGTTAGTCACTATGACCATGCCGAATTTTGTGCGAATCGGTTCAGCCATTCAGAAGGAAANGTACTTTATTAATTTTATGCTTTTTGAATCCATTATTGTCTACTTAGTTTAATTATTTCTCCCGTTTTTTTTTAATCTGTCAAAATTGTTTTGATTGTATGTTGATAAATACTTCGAAAAAAAGAATTACCACTTCCACGTTTTTGTCTCTCCGTACAATTTAACGCACTACAAGACTGCATCATATTTTTAGACTTAAAAAGCAGAATAAATAATAATAAAAACAAGCGCACCAAACAAAACTCTGATTTTGACAGTAGCAAAACACTGCGTGACGTCATCAGAGGGCAAAACATGTTGGTCTCAGGGTTTTATAAGTCAGATAAAGAGAATGGCGGGTCTAGGTATATACAATACATGGTCTAAGATTTTGACGGGTTTCAAAGTTGTGACTTTTATAAATAAGAGATAAACATTGAATGACAGCAAAACAGTAAATATATCGATTATATTATTTATATTTTTTCCAATTATATCGATGGCACGGTTTAGATTTGGTGTTGGGGAGATCCGTTGTACAAAAATTTGTCCTTTCATAGCTTTAAGATGAGCTCTCTAAATGGTTGTCATTTATGTGAAGTTAATAACTTCGGAACTATTTATTTATTTTATTTTTTTTTTTTTTTCACTAACATTATGTATTACTTAACAATAACAATTATATTATTAACACTACACATGATTCAACAGACAATTTAAAAACGTAGAATATAAAAAATTATTTTTATCTTGAAATTAAAATATTTGTTTCGATATGAAATTTTATTATCTTTTTATTGAAAACACAAATTACCTTAAATTAAAAACGTAAAATAATAGGACACGATACGATATGACGATGGCTTTTTTAATATTGTAGGTGTCTATTCTGTATAATAAATGCATTCAAATTAAAAATAAAATGGAGTCACAATCGAAAACAAATTAAATAATGTTTAAGAGAGCACAATGTCACAAATATCCATACACAATGAAATTCAATTGGATACGGAATTTATTTGAATGGGCTCTTTTTTATTTCTCGTTGAAAGATCGTTGAAATTAAGGGGAATGGTATAAAGGAGAAATCGCGGTTTATTGACTTTTTTTAACAAAATTCTAAAAATATCCTCAAGACGAAAAATTGAGAGGTCATCAAAGTTAATTTATCAGCAGCCCTCATTCTAATATCTAATAATTATCTCGTTACTGGTAATTCTTGTTTATGATGCTCTTTCATATTAATATGGTGAACTACCTAGTATAACGAGTAATATACTCGTGATACATAGTTTTTGATTTCATACAAATACATTCTTTTAATTATTATTAATTTATTATAAATTTATTATTATTAATTTATTATTATTGCTATCGAGATTACCTATGATCATTCGGAAGACTAACGTTTTTTACGGATCCGAATTAAAATGTACCAAGACTGAAATTTTTTTCTGACATCAAGGAACAGTTTTTGGTCCCGTGTCTGTCAGTCGGTGTCAAAAAAATTTAAAATTTTCATTTTTAATTACTGATCTGATATTTAAAAAAATGTAGATGCCCACAGATGGTTCCGCATTAATTTCAAACGCGTTTAGTGTTTTTAAAATTGGAGACAAAACATTCTCATTCTTCATAACGATTGAAGCAAGAAATTAGGGAAAATTAAATAAATTTGACAATAATAGCTTTTAAAAGTATATGCCATATGACGGGAGGGTGCTATGTGTGAGGGTGCTAAATTAATTGGCAGACTACATTTTCTAGGTTTCTAGTTATAATTTTCCCCTAAAATATTAATTACATTGTATTTGATTAATTTGATGTAGATATTATTTCTTAAATATAGTGTACAATACAACAAATAAATATAACTTAAATGTACAATCGCTCTACTCCCGTTTGACAAATATTAAGTACAATGATTTATTTATAAAACATTAATACTGGAACCATTATAATTCGTTTTAACATTACTTGTTTTCCATCTATTCCATAACCCAATGGGCTAATTAATTAATAATAATAATAAAGTTAAGATAAACATTGATTTGATAAAAGTAATGTTCATTGAAATGTATCTTGCATTTCTACTTCTTGCATCTCTACTCTAAAAAAATTTTAACTTTGCCTTATTATCTTTCTACATATTATCTTCTATTCTCGTATAGCCACATAAGTACAATATTTCATACTCATACCATTAATCAAACCTTTTTTGGAACCTTTTAATCAAAACTTGGTTACCATACTCATCTTCTATGGTCAAGATCCTTTTCTTACATCCATATCTAATGGAGCCAGGCCTAAACTTCATCTTGTATCAATAAATTTTAATATTACTTTATTTACGTACTACTAATGACTTCTAATAGATGAAATTTACGGAATAACAATACCTATTATTAAGGATACAACATTATCAAATTTATAAGTTAAATTATTGATAAACGATATAGATGCACTAATATAAGTGACGTTAATTATTTTTTGTTAAGGAAACACAACTTTGATCCCCACTAATTATTTGGAATTCTTTTTCCATCTTAGAAATATGTAATAAAGTAAATTGGTTGCTAGGATTATGTAAAACCAAATTTTTACCTACCTTAACTGAAATTGTAATATTTTATTTATATTTAAAATAGCGTTTTCTTTCTGACTTAGGATAAACAGATTTTTCTTTTTGGAAAAGGTTTACTGAGTTCAGATGTGCAAGGGTTGAATATTCTCAAGTACCTACTGCCTCGGAGGAAAATGTCGAAATTCTCTCTTCTCTAACAGAATACCAAATGTTCTAATCCCTTGGACAAACTCAAAGCAAAAAGGGTAAAAGTCAGCAAATTTTGATTTGACGTGACAGTTGTACCTACTTTAATTTTCTTAAAGGTGTCTAAGAAAATTAGAAAAGTAAAGAGATTTTTTTTTTCTTTAACTTAATTTCACACTGTTTGAACAGAATCTTTTAGCTTTTTTTTTATCAACGTATTTCTTTTATTTAACCTTTTTTTAACCTTAGATTTGATTTTGAAGTTTAAGGTTAGTTTATATTCAAGACAAGTTAACTGAGTGCAACCGAGCATTAAAAAGCCTTTGTCAAAGAAGGAGTTTTTAACTTTTATGTGCTGGAACTAATCACTAATCTAATCTCTTTTAGATGCAAGATTAGATTTATTTGTTGAGCACAAGAATTTCTCACTTGAACGAAGTAAAACAATTTTTTTGTCGTGAAAACGTTTTTAACATTAAAATTGGCAATTTATATTTCATGAAAACGACGTCATTTTATTATTGTTATTATTAGTAATTTGGAAAATGAAATTATGAGATTTTAACACCTATATTATGTTTTGCCTAATTTTTTATCTCTGAAACGAAGGGAGGTGGGAAAGGGTTCAAATAGTATTTTTTTCTTCCCAATGAGAGTTCTACAGATCATCCAAATTTTTTGTCCCATTGTTCACCATTCACCCTATACCACCTAAATAAAATATTTATTTAAGAGATTTCTAAGTTTATAGAGAGGAGAATATTTATATGGTCCTTTTTTATATAATATTATATTTACGCATGTAAAAAGCTGAAACTTTCTGATATAGCTATGTGATATGTGATATATATATTACATAGCTTCATCGCATCCTATCCATGTACTTTATTAATTTTATGCTTTTTGAATCCATTATTGTCTACTTAGTTTAATTATTTCTCCCGTTTTTTTTTTAATCTGTCAAAATTGTTTTGATGTTTTACATTTTACACGAATTAAAGTATCAATTTCGCAAAAGTTAAAGAACGTAGACAGTCAAATTCAGGGGTATCCAACTCCAGTATTCTAGAGGTGTAAGAGCACTAGCGCTCCACGGGAAGATGGTGGTTAAAATTGTAAACTACTTATGATCTTTTGACATTTATACTATACTAGCTGAATACCCGTGCTTCGCTACGGAGTTTTATTTTAATATGATAAGTTTATAAACTACCATCAAGAAACATTTAAATTATTTTACTATGCGAGAATATCTAGATTCTATC
>KZ652116.1:96925-110231 GCA_001010745.2 Gerris buenoi
ATGAAAGGTATTGAAGAGTAGATGACAAAAATATATAACACTTGAGGGTAATATTTCATTTTCCCCGCCATTTTTTCAAAATATTAATAATCCCCCCCCCCCTCCTCCGACTTACTAATTTTGAAGTGGGGTATCAAATGAAAGGTATTGAAGAGTAGATTACAAATATATATACCACTTAGGGTTAGTGATTCATTTTCGGCGCAATTTTGTTAAAAACATCGAAATTTTTTGGTCCCCCCCCCCTCCTCACCTTACTAATTTTGTTTCACAATACTAACGAAACCCTTTTTACGTGAGAATTCACGCCTTACCAATTTATTTGTTCTTTTTACGATTGCAACAGAACTGTTTTGTTTACAGGCTTCATTTTGTGCTTGCATAAAAGCAATTAAATTTACTACAACTTCTTTTTTTTATGACTTTTCTCGTAGAGGTGAGCTTTTAGGCCGATATTCGGCCCGAAACGACAGCAATACTTTAAATTTAATTTTTTGGAAAATTATAGTAATTTTTGCAGTGTAATATCTCGGTAACTTTTAGACGTACAGAGTTGCCAATGATCTTTAAAGGAAGCCAATTACATTTAATTCAACTTCATTCCCTATGACTTTCTCGTAGGTTAACAGTTATACGCCGATATTCACCCCAAAACGAGAGCAATAGTTTTCTGGGGGAAAAAAATCCAATTTTCGAAGTGCCATATCTCGGAACCTATTGGTCGTACAGTGCTCCGGTTGATCATATGCTGCTGAAAATTTACTGTACTTTTATAATTGTCATAACAACTAATACCGAACAATCCATATGTACGAGCTATAAGGCAAACCTGAAATAAGTCCGATTTGTTTCAGTTTTTCACGTATTACGCAGCTAGAACCGGTTTTTCGAAGCTGCAAACTTAGAATTACATTAACCTGACCGGTCCTAACAACATATAAAAAAATCAAAACTACATCACGCTTTGTGAATTTCGATATTTTTTATGCATATTTTGACTAGCCTATAACTATAAGAAAAGTAAATTAATTTAAAATTGTAACCACACTCCAAATTTATTTTTCTACATTGTTTGAATCATATAAAATAACATTTTTTGGGTGTATAGGCTTTCATTACCCAAAACGAGATCGTGAATTCGATTTTTAGGTGCTTTCCCATGATTGGATTTTGTCTGATTTTGGATATGTTATAAAGCAAGGTTAGTTTAGTTGAATAGCACTGCAATCGCTCGTGAAGCAATTTTGCGCAGGTAAAATCGTATTTTCCCTAGACTAAATAATTAATAAATGAAATAAAATAAATAAGAATAATGTATAGTTATATAAAAAAAACTAAATTTTTGCAGCAATTTTCATTTTGTCCGGAAGTTGCCAGTCATACAAACTAAACATAATATCTTTAAATAAATTTATTATCCTTTTCATATGCTTTTGAACCAGCTCCTCTTTTTGGCTTGGTTAAGTGGGCTACTACATTAATGGGCTACTCTTTTACTTTGTTACCCACCATAACAGAAAATAAAGTGGTGGGACCAAAGTAAAGAGGCCCCCATAATACGCCTCTTTTACTTTTTTTCCCTCCTATATTAATATCCATAAAATTTTAAAAAGTAAGATGGGTAACAAAGTTAATAATTATTAAAACAAAGGGACATTTAGTACAATTTACTTTGGGACAAAGGAATATCTCACTTTAGTGGATATAATTCCAAATAAAAATGGTGGGTAGCAAGGTAAAAGAGTGCCATATTAATTGACTCTTCCTCTCCTAGTTAATTATATTCTACTAATTAATGTCCTGGTTTTCCGGTAAAACCGCGACACGAAGATTATATGTCCAATGTATGCAGTGTTATCAGGTTTAATCTAAAAAAAAAAAAAAAGTAAAAGGTGGTTAAGGGACCCCAAACGGGGTAAAAAAAAAAAACCTTATCATGCATAATTGCGCGGCTATTTTCGTTTATTTATTTATTTTTTGAGCTGAGCGAAGCGACTACACGCTCTTATACTACACTTTGCGGTTTTTATAATGCATACTCCTCCTGAATGGCTGAACCGATCTGCACAAAATTTGGCAAGGTCGTAGTGACTAACCACAGGAAGGTATAAATCTGAAATGGTCCAAATTGGTATTCAGGGGTATGAGGTACGGGGTACAGAAGTTTCCTGCTGAATGGCTGAACCAATCCGCACGAAATTCAGCACGGTTAATGTGACCAACCACAGGAAGGTATAAATCTCAAATGGTCCAAATTGGTATTCAGGGGTATGAGGTACGGCGTACAAAAGTTTTCTCCTGAACGGCTGAGCCGATCCGCTCAAAATTCGGCATGGTCATAGTGACAGTGAACAACCACAGGAAGGTATAAATCTGAAATGGTCCAAGTAGGTACACGGGGGTTCGAGGTACAAAACTTAAAATAGTGTATGCCCTTCAAGGTGCATGTCGTTGGAAAGCTCTTTAAGAGTACAGTTATTGTTGTATGTTAACTTTTGTCATATTTTCATTTATCATTTATCATTCATTTTTCATTGGTCATTCTATTGGTAAAATGGGAAAAAATGAAAAATAAATAAATATGATTAAAATGCACGCTCAGCTCAATATTGCAAGCATTGCACACCTAGTTATAAAAAAAAAAATAAAAAAATAAAAAAAAAAACTAACGCAAGAATCCGTTGAAATACTGGAGAGTATTTCAGAGCAATTAATTGAGGTTCCATTTTAAGGAAAAAATATTTTACTTTAAGATAAAGTTAATTGATATTTTTAAAATTAACGTTTAATTTAGTTAGTTTAAAGTTAAGTTAGTTAATTTAGTTAGTTAATTTAGTTAGTTTAGTAGTTAGTTTAAAGGCGCGTCCACACTATGCCGATCGGCATCATTCGGCTTGAGCCGATCGGGAGAGCCGAATTAGTGTGGACGTGAAGGTCGGCCTTGCCGACGTGCCGAAAACCGAACCGAATCGTGCCGAATCGAACCCGAATTGGCTCGGTCCTGATCAAATAAAGCCGAACCGAAGTTTATAGTGTGGACGTGCCGATCGGCTAGTAGAGATTGTATCATAAAGTGAAGTTCGCAGACTATTTTTTACTAGAGTGGGGGTACTCGTAAGATGGGGGAATTCGTGAGAGTGGGGTTTCAGCACTGATCAGGGCGTCCACACTACTAAAGTAATGTGGACGCCATGCCGAACCGAACGTGCCGAAACGAGCGTGCCGACCGGCACAGGCCGATCGGCCTCATTCGGTATAGAGTGGACGCGCCTTAAGAGTTACAAAGTAGAAAATTTATGTTTAAAGAAAAAAAAATCTTTAAAAGTCATTTCACAAGTACAAAAAACAAGAATCAGGAAAGCTCATTTAAACTTTAATAATTAGGGGAAACCGGGGCACAGAAGACCTAATAAGGTTTGTGTTCAGATTATTAAATAAAATTATGTAAATAAGAAGTATTTATTAGAATAAACAGTTCTCTAACTGTTCCCCGACTCACAGTTCTTAATTTTAATTATAAGTATATTTTATTTTAATTTTTTCTGTAAAAAGTCGCCACTGTCTGTAAAAAAAGCCACTGTCTGTGAAAAAAGCCACTTCCGTTTATTTAGAAAAACAAATTAAATTCTACATTTTTATTTTTAATTTTTATTTTTATTTGGCAGTAGCTACAAACAATATTTTCATCGCCATCTTCAGCCCCTGCGCAAGAACCATATGTCCATGCTTTACAAATTCAAATAACAGCATGGGGTGTACCGCATACCTTAACGGTCCTCTGTGCCCCAAGCCACATGTCATTAAAATCATTTTATGACAAGATACACGACAGACTTAAACAAATGAAAACAATTTACATTTTAAATATAAGACCTAAGTTTATCAGATACAGCAAATTTATTGAAAAATTCTTTATGAAATTAATGTTACATTTAATTATATATAACGTAAATATTACATCACTTTCCTTGAAAATTGAAAAAAGTGTATAAAAATTTATCAAACGTAGTTAACTCTGCCAGTGATTGTTCACGTCTGGAAACAAACTAACTCTAATAGATTATACAGATTTCCGGTTTGTAGCGCCACTATACAATAAAAAAACTCAGTGGACTTCTATGCCCCGGAGGTCCTCTGTGCCCCGGTCTCCCCTACTAGATAAAAAGAACTTTTTATATGCTACGTTTTTAAATTTTCTGTCATAAATAATAAATTTGAAACCTGTCAAAATGAATATTTGTAAATATGAGACATGCCAAAACAAATAAAGTAACTTACGGATTTTTTCGGAACTAACTTTCCATTCTGCACATTTGCTGAAACGAATTAAATTTTGCTGAAGGATGGATAAAAGTATTAAAATAATGCATTGTCATCGTGTTCTGAGCTATTCTATAAGTTTCAAATGTCTAGCTACTCGGGATGTTAGTTAAAATTCGATTGCAAGATTTGTACTGGACAAACAAACAATAAACCAAGTTAATAAAAACGTAGTAAAATCATATAAAAAACATCTAATTTTTTCAATTAAATGTTGTTCAAAATCTAGTTTCATAATAAAAAAAACCCTTGATTAAACTACTATAGCAGAGATAAACTTAGGAGAGTAAACAATTAATAATGAATTTAGATAGTCTTGACCGTATACAAAACTATGTTCATTCTTCAAAATGGTACCTCATTTATGTTGGGTTTTAAATAGTTTTGGATTTATAAATGGCTATGTATTACATTGACAAGATTATATGCATTTAAAGAAAAATATATCATTCTGCATTAAACTTAGAAGAGTTGGTTTTATATTATAACTGAGGTTATGGGCCATTGAAAAAGTGATAAGGAAAATAAAATAAAAGGTACAGATTTTTAAAAAATCTATAACTTAAAAGATAAATAACGCAATTGATCCAACAAAGCAAAAAATTGATTTGAAAAAAATGATTAGAATTCCTATTTCAAAGGGACTATACGATCATCATTCATCACACCTGTTCGGAAAGCAGAGGACTGTATAATAAATGAGAAACTGATAAGTTAAGATTAAATTATGTGTGTATTGAGTAGAACGAATTATAATTTAAAACATAGACAAAAATTAATAGAAATATTCGATGTTTAAGATGGCATTTTAATTAAATTGAAGTTGCAATAGTCATTAAAGTTAAAAGAAAGGTGTTATAGCACTGAATAATATGCGATGTGTTAATAGCGCTCAATGTGAATGCGTAAAAAAAAAAAAACTATTTTTGATTGATTTTTCGTGTTTAATATGTTTTTAAGTGTTTGTGCATCTATAGCCATCAAATTTGTTTCCCTAGCCGTATATCCCCTCTTTAAGAACATTGCCCGTATGTTTCGTTCTTAGAATGCAAAAAGGAATAATTAAAAAAAAAAAAAAAAAATCGGAGATAAAAATAAACTGGGTCAGATGCGACTCTTGTACTTACCTTCAATAATATTAACATGCAGAACAAGATCAGCGAAAGAAATGTTGAACTCTTAAGATAGAAGGTACGCGTATAGACGAAATGAAATTGGATGAAAGAATAATATAGCTAGATTATCCATGAAAGAAAACGAGACTTGAGAGGAATATCATTTATGACCTGAGAGGTTATTAGAATGGACAAGAACACAAGGTATTTATTGTGATAGCACAATAAATAGGGTTTATCTGAGGATCACCAGCGAAGTTCAATAAATTATTGAAGAGAGATCTCATGGAGATTAAACTCATGGAAATGGCGATTTTCAAAAAGGTTTTGAATTCAAGGTCACAACAGCAAATTTTTGGTTTTGTATTGAAAAAAATAACATGGGTATTAATATTAGATATATATGTATTATATATATGTATATTAGAATGGGTATTAACTTGAAAACAGAATTCAGAATTCAATTTATATGATGACCTGACTGAACTATACGTATAACTGGTCTGGGAGTTTTCAAAATTGTTGTGAAAACTGTTTTAAAAACTACACATGGAAACACATTTGGCTGGAATCCAAAAACAGTTTTCAAAAGGGATTTGAAAACTCATGGAAACAAACGATTAAAGATGTAACAGTGATAAAATTAAGAATACTTTTTTAAATTTTTTTAAGAAATACAAGAATTAGAAAAAGAAAATACATATAATTCATTCAAAGCATCAACATCAAGAGATAAAAATAATTAATTAAAAAAAGTAAATAAATATGAGAGTTTTCCGTTGCGGAGAGCACAAATTACAATAAGGAACACTTTTTAAACACATCTCTTTTATAATTCTTCACTTTGCTTTCC
The DNA here is from genome assembly GCA_001010745.2 of Gerris buenoi. NCBI lineage: Eukaryota > Metazoa > Arthropoda > Insecta > Hemiptera > Gerridae > Gerris > Gerris buenoi. Next base: position 103,214 of record KZ652116.1, read on the forward strand.
TAGGAGAATATTGGCATTAATAATTGTCTTCAAATAAACAAAACATTTTTTATACCATTGCAACAAAAATAATAACAATAACATTGTCACCGCCTTCACACTCCCAGGAAATTAAGACTGTTCTGAATTATTCAGTCTAAATTGGCACCAAAAGGACGACCAAATATTATGAGCCGGTCTGACGCTTCGAACTAGATACGGCCTTATACCGTCTTAATTTACTGTTAAAAACATAAATATAACCTAATCAGACAACGTCTACCTCCCTATAACCTCTAAACTACGTCTTTTATTCACTTTATGAACTTATGAAGTCATATGACGCTTTGAATTGACGTTAAAATTGAGGTATCACGACAATCAAAATTTCGTCTTATATAAACTCTTTATTATCTTAAATTAGTTATTATTGATATTTATTTTTCGAATGATATAATTAAAATGCAGCTTTTATTTATCGATAGTGGCTACACTGCTTCAAACATTTGATCAGCTGTTTTTGTTTTTTTCACAGTCTATATTCCACTGTGATTTTGCTAGTGTTAGCCATTACTCTGTTTATATTCAGTAAATATATAATTTTGCTTATAATAAGTAAATATATAATCTGTGAAAAAAACCAAATATATATATTTTTAAAAAAAATATACTTCTTCATCGTTTTTTAAAGCATAACTGTAGTGAAGTTTTAAAAAGCTTGTTTGTGTTTTAAGATGTTAATTTATCATAATTAAATGCGTGATAAATAAGTGCGTTTAATTAACTAGAATAATTTCAATTTTATAAGTTCAATTATTATAAAGGAATTGGTTGTTTTAATTATTCTTTGTTAAATTCTAAAGTGGAAAGATGAAGAACCAGCGTTCTGGAAATATACTGTGATTTTATAACTAACAAGGTGAGCATAATTAACAATTATAATCATACAATTTTACATTTGACGGTGTAGTCATACATATCTCTCCGGGCAAAAAGGGTAAACAAATTATTGTGGATGTACTGTGCAATTTAGAATCGAACAGCATTATAGATGGTATATTTTTAAATTGAAAAGTGGAGTTATTATTGACTGACGACTGAGGAAAATAAGAAATAATTGGGCAACAGACTCGTGCAGGAGACTTGCTACGATTTCTAGCTACAGATGTATTGGTCATTATAAAATTTGAAATGATGAGATGTAAAAATATGTTATTATTGGAGGGAGAGTGGGAAGGGGTCCATTACACTAATAGAAGAACGATAAAATTGAACGGATGTTTTAAGAAATATTTTTTTTTTTATCTCCAGTAGGGAGGAAAAGTTATGATTTTGGATTGGTTTACGGGGACTAAAGCAGGTCTTTTCTTCCCTGAACTCAACAAGTAAGGAGAACAAGTAAAAGTAGGGCGAAAAAGTAAGGATTGAAACTAAATTATTTTATAAATAGTAGAAAATGAATGGTTTGGTTAATGAAAAGAAGTTGTTTAAATCAGTTTGGCGGCATTTCTTTTTCGATCTTGTTTATAACCTGCATCTAAATAACCTTCTACTTGAGTTTAATTCCAATTCTTATTTGTTTTTAATATTGAATCTCTTATATCTGCTATTAAAAGTGCTAGAGGTCGACCAAGAAGACATGGAAATCTGAGGAGTACGCTAGTGTCGTCATGTACAGTCAGTTTTTAATAAAATAGATCACTGTCAAAAAACACAGTGTTGTTCTTTGGTTATTAATCATTTTATTTTTTTAACTTCTTTATTTTTTGCCACAGGCGACACTATACCTGATAAGAAATCACTTCTACTATACGATAATATCTTTATATTATTATTTATTGATTATTCCTCTTTATTTTTGAGTTTGATTACCTTACTTAATCAAACTTTTTATTTCATCCCCGTTAATTGTAGCGTCTTTCGTATTTGCATCATCCCGTGGATTTGTGGATCTTACGAAAATCGTTTAGGACAGTTGTGACTATAACTCGAACTCGTACTGTATAAAAATAAACAAAACAGGAAACCTAACAGATTGGAAACCTTCCTGTTGTTATTTGTGAGATTTGACAACTAGAATAGCACCCGACTATACTGACTTTGGCAATACTCGGAAGTTCCGACTTTAAATGAAGCTAAGCTTTCAGTTTCTACCGTGTTCATGACTTCTTGGTCGACCTCTAATAAGTATTGTTATTTATCAAAATTATAAATAAAAACTGACGAAAATGTGTATTTTTCCCTGAGAAGACTGGAGAAAAAATATTGTATGTACCTCGTGAGTAAAGATTTTATCATAAATTTAGCAATGAAAAATTACTATAATAGTTATTTACGTACCTAGAGAAGTAAGGGCGTTATTACAGGCTGAGGACGAAGTTTGTAAGCACGAGTGCGTTTAACGCCCGAGGCCTGTCATAGCGCTTACTGCTCGTGGTGGGTACACTATTTTATCGCCCACCTCATGTAAACTAACTAAAAAAACTATTTTGCCGTAATCTTCAAAACAATAAATACATGTTAAGGTTAAATCAAAACAAACCGCAGTTATAAAAATATTGATTGTTTACAAATTGAACAGCTGACGCTGAGAATTACTAGCGCTTCCTGCACGCCGCGCCGCAGCCCGGCCAGGAAGCGGCCGCTTCTCGAACTAGAAGCGGCCCTGTAATGGATAAACACATAATGGAAAATACATTATTACCGGCCCCAGGGCTCTAATATGGAACATTACCGGCCACTCTGGGTAGGATTGTTTACAAGAGATAAAATAATTCCTGCTACACTGTACTTTTAGACGAAATAACATAATACTTAACTTTAAACTACATACCCACAGTTACTTACTTTTAATTCTATTTAACCACGCTCTTTACAGAGTTCATGAAAAGTAAAATAATCGTAATATAAATAATTTTATCTACGATTGATGTGAAATATAATCATTGTATCTCTGTTCAGATGCGTAGAAAATGATTCTTTACATACATGTATTCATTACGCATGCGCGTCTCATAGTCTGAAGAATTTCTCTTCTTTACCACCCTAGGGCGGTAAAGAAGAAGAATTCTTCACCTTTACGCACGATTAGTGAGTTTTGTTTACATTTAACAAAACGAATTTGATGTTTGTTTAATAAAAGTAACAGTTTATATATTGAGTTTTTTGTGAAAATCAATGAGTGATTTAAGTGATTATGACAAAAATGAGGAGAATAATACGCCTTCTTTTTCAGCAAGATTTTCAGCATGACGTATGTATGTGTGTGTGTTATCATCGTAGCGCCCAAGGTATTTAACCGAGAGAGTTGAAACTTGACAGAAAAATCAGTCCTTACCTGTAGTGGTGCCGACCGGAAAATCAGCTTTTTCCGCCTTCTTGAACCCAGTTTGCTGAGTCGGCAAAAATATAAAAAAAATCGTAATAAATCGAAAATTTTCCTCATCGAGTTGAAATTTTGCACGAATGTACCTCTCTGTATGACAAACAAGCTCAGTAAATTTCATTTTGATATTGGCCGCCATTTTGAAGTTATAAATTTTTGAATTTTTAAACTTTGACGGTTAATAATACTGAAAGTATAGATAGGTTTTTGACTTGTAGCATATCGTTTGAACCGGGAAAAAATTAAGGAACAAATATAAAAAACCGATGAAATTCCATTAATTAATTTAAAAGTTATAAGGGAATATAATTATTTATTAGTGCAATAATTTTGATGACGTCAAAGTTTGTTTACATCTGTCAAAATACCGCCAAACTTCAAATATTTAAATAAAATATTGGTATGTATTAAAAATATGTCTTTTTTAAGAATGATAATAAATCAGTTAGTTCAGAACGGTCACCCGTCCAAGTACTGACCACGTCCAATGCTGCTTCTTTCTGCTGCGAAGCAGCAGGACAGGCCACTTTTGGCCTCTGAAGTAAGGAAAAGTTCCGAGGTACCCCGAACCCGATTTTTTTATGTATTTACTGCTGGATAGCCGTGCTTCGCTACGGAGTGTTTTTATATTTGATAAGTTTATAAACTACCAGGGAAGCATACAAATTATTTTGCTATGCGAGAATATCTAGATTCTATCCCTCCTACTTATATCCCCCTCCTCTTTGATAAGATAATTAGCAAATATCCTAAATTTACCCCCCTCCTAAATAAAAATATGACAAACCTGTATATAACAACAATTACTGTACTCTTAAAGAACATTACAACGATATGCATCATGAAGATGAAGGGTATTCATTGCTTGTACCCCGAACCCCTTTGAACCAAAATTTATAGTTCGAAAATTCATGTAAACCGTTACATTCCCCTTGCTTTGAAGGTCAAGTGTGCAAATTTTCATCGAGATCGGACTAAAACTGTAGATTTGTATAAAAGACTATACATATGTACACCCTTATGATGACATTTATATCCATATACCCCTTCTAAATGAAAGTAAGACAAAACTGTACTTAAGAACAATTACTTTTCTCTTAAACAGCTTTTCAACGATTTGTATCATGAAGGGTATCCATTACTTTGTCATTTGTACCCCGTACACATAACAACAATTACTGTACTCTTAAAGAGCATTTCAACGATATGCATCATGAAGATGAAGGGTATTCATTACTTGTACCCCGTACCCCTTTGAACCAAAATTTATAGTTCGAAAATTCATGTAAACAGTTACCTTCCCCTTGCTTTGAAGGTCAAGTGTGCAAATTTTCATCGAGATCGGACTAAAACTGTAGATTTGTATAAAAGACTATACATATGTACACCCTTATGATGACTTTTATATCCATATACCCCTTCTAAATGAAAGTAAGACAAAACTGTACTTAAGAACAATTACTTTTCTCTTAAACAGCTTTTCAACGTTTTGTATCATGAAGGGTATCCAGTATCCATGACTTTGTCATTTGTACCCCGTAAACATTACAACAATTATTACTGTACTCTTAAAGAGCATTTCAACGATATGCATCATGAAGATGAAGGGTATTCATTACTTGTACCCCGTACCCCTGTGTACCAAAATTTTAATTTCGTAATCTCATGTAGGCAGTGACCTTCACCTTGTTTTGAAGAAAAAGTGTGTAAATATTCATCAAATTAGGATAAAAGACATACCCTCATACGGATACTCTTCTTTTTATATAAGATATAGCTATATTTTTCAATTTTACCCCCCTCCTAAGTGAAAATATGATAAAACTGTACATAACAACAATTACTGTCCTCTTAAAGAGCTTTTCAACGATATGCATCATGAAGGGTATTCATTACTTTGACATTTGTACCCCGTACCCCTGTGTACAAAAATTAAATTTCGAAAATTCATGTTGACAGTTTTTTTCCCCTTGCTTTGTAGGCCAATTGTGCAAATTTTCATCAAGATCTGACTACAACTGTAGATTTTTATAAAGAACATACATTCGTTAACTTTTATATATATATGGCCGCCATCTTGAATCAAAATGCCCGATTGGTAAACTATTTATCAAAAGTTACTAATTTCATAAAAGGAAGCCAACTTCTAAATTTCAAGGTTCTAGTACAATTGGTTCCGGAGATATCGTCTTGTCGAATTTTGTATATAAATGGCCGCCATCTTGAATCAAGATGGCGGATTTTTAAAATATTTCTTAGCGAGCACCTAGGAGGTAAGAGGAACACACCTACAAAATTTCATGGTCGTAGGTCCAGTGGTTTCAGAGATATCGTGATGTGTCAGTGAGTCAGTGAGTGAGTGAGTGGTATTTGGATTTTATATATATAGATTATTAAAATCTAACAATCGTAGATAAAGTACGGTGCGCAACTCGTGCGAAAACGGCATTTTGCATTGCTCGTGTGGTTTTACTACCCTCGCTATCGCTCGGGTGTAAACTCCACAGTCGCATGCAAAATGCTAATTTCCGCACTCGACGCGTAATAAACTATTATTAAGTAGACATAGTACTTAATAAAAATAAGTTAGTGCGCATGAAGATCAGTAATAAGCAATGGGCCCTGAAGGTTAGAATGAATATGAGATTAACTTTCATTAAAATCGGACTAGTATCAAAATGTTGAACGATAGAGCATCAGGTAGCCACGAGACTAAAAATGTTTCCTGGAGTCTGAAACGAATTTCTTTATATGAATTTTTCAATTCTGAGACATAAAAAAATCGTTCTTTTGAATGATCTCAATGCTTCCGTTCCCTTCGGTAAGCTTGCTCGATAACATAATTATGTTATTATGTGACTCTTGACTCTTGTTTAAAGTCAAGAGCTCTTCTCTTAGAGCCCTGTAATTTCAAGTGGTTAGTTGAAATAAGTGAAGGATCTGCTGGGTCTTTTGATCCTGTAAGTGTCGACGTTGCTTTCCTAATTAATTTTTCATTTTTTATTATAATATAACTAACTAACTAGGTATACTTAAAGGAAATTGTGGTAGCTCTGTCACCTCTGGTGTGGTACAGAAGTTTTTAACTGTTTAATTTAATTCCGTGTTCCTAAAATCAAATGAAGGTTTACAGTCTGTAGGACAGAGTAGTTAACAAATAATACTTATATAAAAATGTATTACTTCTTAACTTCTTCTTGAATTTCATTTATCTTGTATTTGTTGTTGGCTTAGATAAGTTAATTGGATGAGTTCGTCAGTTTAATCTCATTATAATACTTAATATGATGATTAAGAGCGCAAGTGGAGTTGATATTAATAGAATAATAGAAATAAAAAGCCTCTCCACTAATCATATGTTTATTTCACAGAACTAGCTTTCGGCCTTTCTGCCTTCATCAGTGCCTACAATAAGAAACAAACAATAACGTTAGTATTATAAAAACACACATGCAGTTCAGCACAATAAAAAAAATTTCAAAAAGTTAAAAAAAGGTTAAAAAGAAGTTAACAAAGTTTAAATGAATAAAATTGAGGTAACAATAGAAATAATAAGTAAATGTAAACGAAGGGAAAACAATTAAATAAACAGAATAATATGATTAAACAAAAGTGACAAGATAAATAAAGTTAATCAATTAAATTAATTAATGA